>CM050422.1:531776-534276 GCA_027564155.1 Gymnocypris eckloni scoliostomus
GTGTGTGTGTGTGTGTGTGTGTGTGTGTGTGTGTGTGACTGTGTGTGTGTGTGTGTGTGTGTGTGTGTGTGTGTGTGTGTGTGTGTGTGTGTGTGTGTGTGTGTGTGTGTGTGTGTGTGTGTGTGTGTGTGTGTGTGTGTGTGTGTGTGTGTGTGTGTGTGTGTGTGTGTGTTTCTGTATGTGATGTGTTGTGGTACCTGCAGTGCACCACGATGGGTCCGGCGTTGGCGAGCGATTTGGTTTTGACCCGCCGCACGAATCCCAGCAGACCCGTGGCGTGATACGGGACGCCGTGATCCGGCCAACCGGTGAAATGAAACTGACTGATCTCACGGATCTCGTGAGCTCCTCGCTGCAGAACGGACAGAGGCTTCATCATCATCATCATCAGACCCGAGCTTTACTACAGCAATAACTCCCACGAAGCCGTGGTTTACAGTGAATTGATAACAGCTAAGGGGCGTTGTTAGGCACCAGTGGCGCTGTGTGTACCATGAGCGCTCAGACCCGAGATTCGCCTCGCAAACATTTCAGCAGGTAGCAGATATGTGTCCCGTATCTCCGACTGAACAGCCACGCCATTCATTATGAATGCATCAGCTTTTAAACACCAAAGTCAATTTCTACATATGAATATCACGCCAAATAAAAACAGAAATTGGTGCTATACGCACCTTTATTATATAAGATCGGGTTAGCCTACAATAATTAATTAGGATAGCTATTTTACAAATGGGACTACAGCGAATTCACGACAAGGTTTTACATTCAATCTATAGGCTGCCTGTAAAATAGATCATGGAAAGTTATTTAAAAGCATCTGGAATGCAATAAAGTAATTTTAAAGCATTTGCTGCATACATGCATCATTCATTCATGGATTAAAAAAATAATAGGCTAAATAATTCACATCAGACAAAATTACACTGCAGCAAATATTTTAAATGTTAAGGTATTCAGAACAGATTAATAAAATCTGAAAACATAAGCAGCTATACAATTATAGGCTTAATTTCTATGAAGTAAATACCATTAGCTGTTTTAATTATAGTGTAAATGCTTTGAAATTATATTTAATGTTTTCAAGTCCATTCATTGCACCCAATAATCACAATAAGCTTTGTGTGTGTGTGTTTTATTATAACATAAAATCTCATCTTTCTGTACATTTTGAGATCGAATACGAACAATAAATGTGTTTTGCGCTCTTTTATTTGTAGCGAGGTAACAACATTCGCCTCAGTTCAAGCTGCAGTGGAATCAATGATATTTTCCTCTTCAATATTTGCATCGTGAAATAAACATGAATAAATATTTAATGCATATTGAAAACAAAAATCTGAACAAAATCATGATATCGATCAATTACAGTTTAAAAATATATATAAGGCTACGTGTTATTGCAAAAGTTTTTGACACTTATTTAACTCAATAGATCATTTTACATAAAGTATTTTTGACACAAATTATACTCCATACACCAAAATGACCCGAACACAAAAACGTGAAACATTTTTATTTATAAATGATTGTATCTCTTTAAAAATTATTGAAAAACATCTGAAAAATATAAATGATGTGTATTTTAAGATCTCGAAGCATGTGCAAAGCTTCAAATTCCTTTACTATAAACAAAAAGCAAAGTACAAACAAATGAAAGCTCTTTAGAACAAAAATGTATTACTGAAGATTTAAATGAAAGGGAACGATGAAGTGCTCTAACAAAAAAGCACATTAGGTTTGGTGCATGGATTTTTTGCTTTTTGCATTTTTTTCCTGTTGATTTAATCTACGCACCCAACAATATTTTCTATTTTAGTCAGAATTTTTTCATATTTTTGACTTAGTTTAAACTATGCATTTTTAGAAATGTTTAGGAATCTGTTCCGGGTCAGATGGAGCTGATTGTGTTCTGCAGGTTAATGGATGTGAAGGACGTCTCCTCACCTTCTCCACCGCAAACGTTCTGATGACGTACTCGGACAGAAGCTGCGTCTCGATCAGCGTCACCTTGATGTCTCTGTAGATCTCGGTGTCGTCTGGCCAGTACTTACAGCACTTCACCTGATACACACACAGACACACAGGCACACACACACAGACAGACACACACACACACACACAGACACACAGACACACAGGCACACGCGCACAGACACACAGACACACAGACACACAGACACACAGGCACACGCGCACAGACACAGACACAGACACAGACACAGACACAGACACACAGACACACAGACACACAGACACACAGACACACAGACACACGCACACGCGCACAGACACACAGACACACGCGCACAGACACACAGACACACAGACACATACAGAGACAGAGACGCACACACAGACGCACACACACAGACACAGACACACACACACACACACACACACACACACACACACACACACACACACACACACACACACACACGCAGACAGAGACAGAGACGCACACACAGATGCACAGACACACACACACACACACAGA
>CM050422.1:541776-544276 GCA_027564155.1 Gymnocypris eckloni scoliostomus
TGTGAGAGAGAGAGAGAGAGCTGCTGAATTCTTCTTTAACAGCATAATATAAAACACAATGACAGACACAAAAGTCTTTGTGTGCTCATTCATATTATATGTTTGTAACACACACACACACACACACACACACACACACACACACACACACACACACACACACACACACACACACACACACACACACACACACACACACAGACCACGCATGAACACTCACTCAGACACACTCAGACACACTCACACACACACACACACACACACACACACACACACACACACACACACACACACACACACACACACACACACACACACACACACACACAGCAGTGTCGCTCACCTCCTTTAACTATAACCAGTCACTAACATTAAATTAGAGCAATAGACTGCTCAAGCTGCTGTGACTGTCAGTGTGTTGTAATGTGGTTGCTAAGGTGTTCTGGATGGTTGTTAGGGTTGTGTTAGTGTGTCTAATCCCTTAGTGACATCTCAGACGTTTGATTTGAGGAATGGTTCACGACTGGATCACAAGCGCTGCACTAGTACTCAGGACTAGCGGTTTATCCCATCACTATCAGCACTAGTACTAGTGAAGACTGACTTAACTAACCGCACTAATGAACGAGGGACAGTTAGTGATAATTGACTGGTTTTCCTTCACTGAGCTAATAACTGTGAGCTCAAGCTGCTGCTGAGAGTCCAGAGCTGCATTTACTGCCAGATAGAGAGAGAGTGTGTGTGTGTGTGTGTGTGTGTGTGTGTGTGTGTGTGTGTGTGTGTGTGTGAGAGAGACTGAGAGAGAGATTGTGTGTGAGAGAGAGAGAGAGAGAGAGAGAGTGTGTGTGTGTGTGTGTGTGTGTGTGTGTGTGTGTGTGTGTGTGTGTGTGTGTGTGTGAGAGAGAGTGTGTGTGTGAGAGAGAGAGACTGAGAGAGATTGTGTGTGAGAGAGAGAGTGTGTGAGAGAGAGAGAGTCACACACACACACACACAAAAACAAAATCTCATTAAGGTGTTAGTTCAGCCAAAAAAATTAATTCTGTTTACTCGCCACTTTAAAGACACTTCTAAGAAAACTTTTTTCTATGTTGAATTTAACAGTCTTTGACAGTTTATTTTAATCTCTCTGTGTGTGTGCGTGCATCCGTGTGTGTGTGTGTGTGTGTGTGTGTGTGTGTGTGTCTGTGTGTGCACCAAAATCTGCTAAGGGGTAATAATAGAACAACAGTATTAAGAAGTGATTTTTCATTATTATTATCAACAGGATTTCATGGGTTTAATTTGTAGTTTTCTCATTCTAAAGAGAATAAACGATAATCCAGTAATGACAGACGCTTTTAATGCACGAACTACACTGAATCTGACATTCCTGATTTCAATCATTTTCTATTCTCGACTGATCTCTCGGTTAATATCTTCAATATTAGTTCAGGTGCTGGTGTTTTTGAGTCAGTGAGGATGGGCTTGCATTAGTGGAGTCTCTCTCCTGCAGCAGAAGTGGAAGCGTTTCTTCTCATCGGACAGTCTTTTATCCGGTTGGATTGCTCAACAGTGACAGTGTTCATACATTATTCTCTCACAAGCGCACAGAGGTAAAGATCTCCGGCTCTCACACCTCGACCCCGGCGCTTCACTGCTGTCTGTCTGTCTCTCGAGTCAAGCTCTGGATGAAGATGATGAATTATGCATCGCTGCAGCTCTCAGAGAATCCTGAAGTCCAGCTCCTGTCGGCTCAGAAACCCATCCTGAAGTCCTTTATGAAATCACTCAAACGCCCTGCATTCGTTAAAGCTGTGACTGCCTCACATTTAGAGATGCAACACGTTTAATGACGGAGTGACAGAGAGACAGAGAGGGGATATATACATCTATGGCCATCATTTGTAAGTCGCTTTGGATGCAAGCACCTGCTAAATAACTAAATGTAAATGTGTATGTGTGTATATGTGATCCTGGAGCACAAAACCAGTCATTTTTTTTATTTAAAGTTATGCATCGTCTGAAAGCTGAATAAATAATATTTCCATTGATGTATGGTTTGGACAATATTTGAAAATCTGGAATCTGAGGGAGCAAAAAAATCTAAATATAGAGAAAATCTGTTCAAATTAAGTTCTTAGCAATGCATATTACTAATCAAAAATTAGTTTTCATATATTTACGGTAAAAATATCTTCATGGAACATGATCTTAATATCGTAATGATTTTTGGCATAAAAGAAAAATCTATAATTTTGACCCATACACTGTATTGATGAATATTGCTACAAATATAGCTGTGCTGCTTATGACTGCTTCCAGTTTTTGTCTGTAAAACAGGTGTGGCAGTAAAGTCCTTTGAAGATATTTGAGACACTGGAAGAGAATGTGATGGATGTGTTAGTATGCTATGCTGTGTGTGTGTGGTGTGTGTGTGTGTGTGAGTGTGTGTGTGTGTGTGTGTGTTTTAATTGAGACACGGAGGAGAGCAGAATTCAATGCTCTAATAAACACGTAATTA
>CM050422.1:549276-561776 GCA_027564155.1 Gymnocypris eckloni scoliostomus
TTTTTACTGAAAACAAGACAAAGGCACTGTTTAAAAATGCATTTTTATGCATCTTACACTGATCTGAGGGAACACACACACACACACACACACACACGCACGCACGCACGCACACGCACACACAGACGCACACACAGACACACACACACACACACACGCACTCTCACACGCACGCACGCACGCACGCACACACGCACACACACACGCGCACGCACACACACACACACACACACACACACACACACACACACACACACACACACACACACTCACACACACACACACACACACACACACACACGCTCACACACACACACACACACACACACACACACACACACACACACACACACAGAAAGACACACACACACACACACACACACACACACACACACACACACACACACACACACACACACACATTAGTTTATAGGTTTAGTTTGGGTCCCTGCGGTGTTAATTTAGTATCACTGATCGATGATTATAGTTTGTGTTTTGTTGCCTTTTTTGTTACCAATGTTGCCTTGGTAACTAGCCGAAATAAAAAGTAAATACATTTTTTCAACTTATAATGATGATCAAGCATCAACATGAAGGTTTTATGTATGTTTTAATATGCAGAAATCATCTATAAATCGAGCTGTTTTTCTCCCTCTCAGTAGAACAATCTCCTAATGAGACGAGCTTATTATATCATATCAAACGGTTATTAATGTATCGGAGAAGAAGAGCGGTTTGACATCGACTCGATCTCTCTTTGACCATGTGACTCCTCAGAGACCAATGATTCATCATTAATTCATGCCGCAAAACTTCACTAATCATCTGCATGACTGACACTTTATCATCTTTCATGGGTTTAATCTCCATCCGTTCAACTTATGACAAATATTAGGAAAGTATAAATCTAAGACGATGAATAAAGGACTGAAGAACCTCAGAGACTCCAGCTGAAGGAGGAACATCACAAAACATTTTCACTCGGAGACTTCAAAACAACACAAATCAAGTTCTTTCAATGATTAATTCACCCCCGAAACAACTATTCTATTTGATTTAACCATGATTTACTTTGTGAATACAGATGACTCAAGAATTTGACATTCTTGAACAGAATATTTAAAAACAAATAGGTAAAATAAAAATATATAATTATAATATTTTAATAACATAATTTTTTATTTTATATATATATATATATATATATATATAATTTTTTATATATATATATATAGTTTAATTTTATTTAATTTTATTATTAATATTATTTTATTTATTTATTTTTATTATTATTAAATATTATTATTTTTTATAAAAAACAGTTTTTATAATTTTGCTACTCCAGAAGTTTCAATAACTAATTTAAATATTTTAATATTATTTTTTGATAATTATTTTACAAATAATTTTGTTACTCCAGAAGTTTCAATAACCGATTTAAATATGACAAAACAAGCTTTAAATAAGCTAAAACAACTAACAATCAAGATATTTCATATTTGAATTCACTCAGCGATTGTACTGTATTCTTCCTTGAAGAACCAGCATTCCCACAGTGTTGGAAAACCTGGATATATGAGGAAAAGTCATGGTAATTAATACAATCTTAACCTGAATATAATATTTTTTATCGAATTTACATTTTACAAGTTATGCCACATGCATAGGAGATAGGGGAGAATTAATTTATAGCGATTGTCGTCGATTTGACTGCACAGACACTATTTAAACTAAACTGAGCTAGACAATGACATCTCTGAATTCAATAATGAAATACCTTTAACTGAAAAATCTAGTGTTTAATCTTATTATTATACATTACTGACACTCTACCCTCATATTTGATATTGTAAGTGCTTTGACACAACCTGTATTGTTAAAAGCGCTATATAAACGAAGAATGCTAAAATATATTATTGGGTATAAAACAATATTTAAATAAATCCTGATCTCTAATTCAGTAAATCATGAATGACGAGCAGGATCCCTGAAGAACATCGAGCTCTTAAAACTCTTTAGAAACTACAAAAGTCTTGAAAGAGAAACTTTGTCTTGAGATCTTGTGCTGGACCCAAGTCACAAATCACACAAATCACAATCTACATCATCATCATCATCATCATCATCATCATCATCATCATCATCATCATATCATCTTCATCTTCATCATCAACATCATCATCATGATCTTCATCATCATCATCATCATCATCATCATCATCATCATCATCATCATCATCATCATCATCATCATCATCTCATCATCATCATCCAGCGTAAGTCAACAATAACACAATCCACAGACACACACACACGCACACGCACAGACGCAGACACACAGACATCACACACACACACACACACACACACACACACACACACACACACACACACACACACACACACGCAGACACACACACAGACACATCACACACACACACACACACACACACACACACTCTCACACACACCACACACACACCAGACACACACACACACACACACGCACACACACACACACACACACACACACACACACACACACACACACACACACACACACACACACACACACACACACACACACATGAACACTGAAGGCTTCAGAAAGGCCAGGTGTGTTTGTGTCACTGTGTGTTTGACATCTTCATCTATAATAGAGTAGACAGAAGCTCACTGATCATGGAGAGGAGAACAGGAGTACAGCAGAGAGAGGTGATGATGGAGAACCAGACGTGACAGGAGTGAATGAGGAGGAGGATGATGGTGATGATGAAGATCAGTGCTTCTCATCCGCTCTGACTCAAAGCTCCCAGTCCAACACAGTATATACCCCCCCCCCCCCCCTCACAGAGACTAAGATCTCAACTCTAGGATTTCTTCTTTAAGAAAAGTTATTGTTTATGTTTTTATTATTATTTTTAATATTATTTTGTGATTTTACATGTTTCAAGAACTGTACATTCCTAAAAAACTGAAAAAGATATTTATTGAATTTACACAAAAAATTTAAGTACGTGGTTTCAATCAATTTAGTTTAGCTACATTTAAATAAACTAATTTAGTTGACTAACTTTCAACATAATTTTTTTTATTCAAATGTAGCTAAAATTAATTGATTGCAACCCCTTACCTTAAAAAATGTGTATCATTTTTTTATAAGTGCAGTTATGAAGAGGGACAAAAAATATGATTTCAAATTAAATTTATATCATATGCTTTCTTAGCACGGTAACAAACGTAGAATTATATTTTAAATAATGTTTTATTAACTTATGTTTTATTTATTTTTTGCATTTTATTTAATATTTATTTTGAACTATGATTCACTTTGTGAATCCAAAACTGTAAATTCTCAAACAAAAACGGAAAAAGATTTTAAATGACATGTTCATAATTTATATGATTTTAAAGTATAATTTTTCATTTTAAAGCATTTATTAAAGTTAAATTGTTTTATGTTATTCATAATAATTTTTATTTATTTAACCATGATTAATATTGTGAGTCCAGCTGTTCCAATAACTGCTTGTTCTTGAACAAAAACAGTTACAGATTTTTTAAGAATATTAATATAGATTAATTGAGCTTAATTGAATTTAAATAATTTTTTATTATTTAATTTTAACCTTGACTCATTTTGTGATAGCAGAAGTTTCAAGAACTGAAAGATTCTTCATTCTTAAAGAAAAACAGAATAAGGGCAAATAAATAAATATGATGATGATACATTTTTTTTAATTTAGGAGGCCCTGTTTTGGGCCCCCGGCCCTGGTTGAGAAGCACTGATCTACTGTCAATCAAGTCATGTGTGTGTGTGTGTGTGTGTGTGTGTGTGTGTGTGTGTGTTTGTAAGCGTAACCATATTTTGGGGACAAATCTGCACCTAGAAGTGAGTTAAATTGAGTATGTAGTCAACTATAAAAATTGTATAAAATAAACATTTGAAGAGCTCTTTTCCAAAACGTGATAAACGCCAAATTTAGAAAAAATGAGTTCGTCATGCCATTTTGCTGTGTACTGAACCTATTCACTGCTCCATCAATGTTTCATGCCAAATCGCTATATTTCATTGTCTAAAATGTACTGCAAGATGCAGTTCTTTCCAAACCGCGAACCTGTTTTTAGCCTAAATGCGATATATCTTCTCGACCAATCAGAATTGTTCTATGCAATCCAACATGACGACGCTTTGAAGCGCTTTGTTTGTGCTCAGTCTTCAAAATGAGTGCTTTAAACTCTAATAACACTTTTGATGGCCTGGATGAGCCAGTGAGACCTACACCTGGGGTAGAAAACGCAGACTGGACAAAGAAAATCACAAAAATAAAAGGTGTTGTTTAACCGATTGACGCTAGAGGCTGTAGCCTTTGGCGTTCCTTGTTAGAGCGCCTGCATCCCACGCCGGAAACCCGGGTTCGAGACCCGCTCGGTGTGATGGTGCGGACCCGTGGGGGTTACATCAACACAAGGCTGGTGCGATCGGTTTATAGTATGAGTCCCTGATGTCATATGTTGCATGTTCTCTTTTTTTTAAAGACATAAACCAACATAATAAAAAAGGATGGATTTATAGCGTAAAAAAAAAAAACTTTGCATTTATAATCGACAATATTGTTGTTTCATTTAACAATCATTGTTTAACATGTTCAGACTGAGCCAACAGACCATTTTAACAGGATAAATTGAATATTAACAAAATGTATGGGTCTAGGTAAAAAAAATGTCATTTTCATGAAAACTATTAAAATGGATTTATAGCGTTTTGGAAAAGAGCTCTTCATTTGTAAAAATTCAGAAATGTTTGTGTGAGGATTTGTTTACAGTATAGCAGTAGGCTAATGAATTAAGAAAACAAAGTAAAGGTGTGTGTGGGGGGGGGTCATCATCATGATGAATGACATTAACCACGAGCGAGCGGCAGTGAGGAACAGTGTTGGGGGTAACACATTACAAGTAAAGCGAGTAACGTAATCAGATTACTTTTTAAAGTAACTTTTAAGTACCTTAAGTAACGCATTACTTTTTAATTCAGAAGGAAATATCTGAGTTACTTTGTCAAATAAGTAACAGTTACTTTGTTACTTTCTGATTATTGACTTTCTGATGTATTGAGTGACAGCTCTTATTGTAGTTCTAGACTAAATATCAACATGATCTTACTGTAGTTCTAGACTAAATATCAACATGATCTTACTGTAGTTCTAGACTAAATATCAACATGATCTTACTGTAGTTCTAGACTAAATATCAACATGATCTTACTGTAGCTCTAGACTAAATATCAACATGATCTTACTGTAGCTCTAGACTAAATATCAACACGATCTTACTGTAGTTCTAGACTAAATATCAACATGATCTTACTGTAGCTCTAGACTAAATATCAACATAAACCTACTGTAGATCTAGACTAAATATCAACATGATCTTACTGTAGCTCTAGACTAAATATCAACATGATCTTACTGTAGATCTAGACTAAATATCAACATGATCTTACTGTAGCTCTAGACTAAATATCAACATGATCTTACTGTAGATCTAGACTAAATATCAACATGATCTTACTGTAGATCTAGATTAAATATGAACATAAATTTACTGTAGATCTAGACTAAATATCAACATGATCTTACTGTAGTTCTAGACTAAATATCAACATGATCTTACTGTAGATCTAGACTAAATATCAACATGATCTTACTGTAGCTCTAGACTAAATATCAACAAGATCTTACTGTAGTTCTAGACTAAATATCAACATGATCTTACTGTAGTTCTAGACTAAATATCAACATGATCTTACTGTAGTTCTAGACTAAATATCAACATGATCTTACTGTAGTTCTAGACTAAATATCAACACGATCTTACTGTAGCTCTAGACTAAATATCAACATGATCTGTAGTTCTAGACTAAATATCAACACAATCTTACTGTAGTTATAAACTAAATATCAACACAATCTTACTGCAGCTCTAGACTAAATATCAACATGATCTGTAGTTCTAGACTAAATATCAACACGATCTTACTGTAGTTCTAGACTAAATATCAACGATCTTATTGTAGTTCTAGACTAAATATCAACATGATCTTACTGTAGATCTAGACTAAATATCAACATGATCTTACAGTAGTTATAGACTAAATATCAACACAATCTTACTGTAGTTCTAGACTAAATATCAACATGATCTTACTGTAGCTCTAGACTAAATATCAACATCTTACTGTAGCTCTAGACTAAATATCAACATGATCTTACTGTAGCTCTAGACTAAATATCAACATTATCTTACTGTAGCTCTAGACTAAATATCAACATGATCTTACTGTAGCTCTAGACTAAATATCAACATGATCTTACTGTAGCTCTAGACTAAATATCAACATGATCTTACTGTAGTTCTAGACTAAATATCAACATGATCTTACTGTAGTTCTAGACTAAATATCAACATGATCTTACTGTAGTTCTAGACTAAATATCAACACGATCTTACTGTAGTTCTAGACTAAATGTCAACATGATCAGAATATTATACAAACCTGCAATAATTAAATTTTAAATAAGACAAATATAATTTATTTATTTAATCCCATTTTATTAACCAATGTCTTTGCTACTGACCTTCGACGATCTGATTCAACCATACTAATAAGCAAAAATGACACATTTGTGTTTGATTTTAGTTATTGCTGAATAGTGTTGAACTGTGTCATATTCTTCATGTGATTAGTTTGAGCTGCGCCCGCTACTGTACAGTCAGGAATTTACATTTCCTTCAGCCAGAGGCGTATTCACTTTTAGTGTGAAAGGGCTTTTTATATAAATGTTTTATATTAAAAACAAACAAGCAAGCCCTGCCCAGATTAAAAAAGTAACTCAAAACTAACGTAATGGAAATTACTTTCCATAGTAAGTAACTAAGTAACATAATTATTTACTTTTTTAGGGAGTAACGCAATATTGTAATGCATTTCTTTTAAAAGTATCTTTCCCCAACACTGCTGAGGATGATGGGATCGATGAGATCTTACCTCGTATTCCTCTTTGAAGCCGTAGCCCTCGGCGCATTTCATCTGCGTTATATGCTGCAGAAGGTCAGCGACACGGATGGCGGGATGCAGCTGGCCCGTCTGGTACGGCACATCCACGGCCTCGCGCTTGCGTAATGAGTGTGTGTGCGACGAGTGTGTGTGTGACTGCACCAGGCTGCTGGTGTCGCTGGTCAGGGTTTGAGTCTCGTCTGCAACACAGGACAGAAAACACATACGATGATTTTAGGCTGAAGAACGCGGCGGTCAAACACATCACGCTTACGCTTGCTTTTACAGTGACTTCCTAATGGCCATAAAGAATGTAAATATTCATAATCAATCATGAGCTGAAATTTTGTTGTGAATTGAAAGAATACTTCACTAAAAATGAGGTTTATATAATCATTTATTCACACTCACACCATTCCAAACCTGTATGCTGTGATTTCAAAATGTGAAATAATGTTAAAAATATAACTATGAATAATATAATATTATATAAAAACAAATCATATAAAATAAATATATACTATATATGAAGAGTTCATTTGAAAAACAGATAACTCCATTTTATTTATTTTTATCTTGCATTACAATTAATATCAGTCAAACTGCAGTTGGGTTGTTTTGATTAAATAATAATAACAAATAAATACAGCTTACTAACACAATAAATACATGATAACACAATAAAAAACATGATTAATGAAAATTAATAAGAACAGAGTTATCTGTTTTTGCAAATAAACTCTTCATATTATAATACATAATTTGTATATAATATTTGATATAAATTTAAATAATGAAATATAAGTTATTCTGTAAAAAAAAAAAAAACGAAATCACATAACCCTGTTTTAAAAAAAACTCTGAAAAACAGCCCAAGCTGGTCTTTAAGCTGGACTTCCAATCAGGTCCAGCTATAAAGATGTCAAAACCCTTCTAAGACATTTTAGCCATTTTTTGTTTCAGCAGGGATATGATACTGTATGTAAGAGAAAATGCAGAAACATTCCAGAAGAGTAACACCTTACAGGTTTGAAACAACATGAGAGCAAGCAAATAAAGACATAATGCACATTTTTGGCTGAACTTTTCTTTTTGAATAAGTAAGGCAAGACACTGCAGGTGAAAACGATTATTTAAGTAATAAATATATCTGTTGTAGTAAAACGAAAAATTCATTAATTTGCATACATTTCCAGAACATAAATCTGAACACTGGATAAATCAATTCAGGATCAAAATTCTTGTTTGATTTTGCTGACATATTATATGTTTTTACTGAGGTCATTTTGGATTTCTCCTTTTATCGCTCCATAAATCAGAAAATACTGTCAATAGACAGAAAATAATCAATTTTCACCATGTTTTTATGAATAAAAGGTTTTATAAATCACTGTGAATTATATATCAACAAACCCCTCAGTAAAACCCTTCAGAATATAGAGAGGAATAAACCTCTAAGTTTTGGTGTTTGTAAGTGTTGCTGAAATGGAGATAAAACTCAGCGCCTTTAAATATATGCATTTTTACCATGTTTTTAGAAGTAAACTGTTGTATAAATCAGCGTGAATGATATATAAACAAATCTCTCTGCAAAAACCTTCATAATATAGAGAGGAATAAACCTCTAAGTTTTGGTGTTTGTAAATGTTACTAAACCTGAGAAAAAAACTGACCACCTTTAAAGATTAGCATTTTTTACCAAGTTTTTAGAAGTAAAATGTTGTAAAAATCAGCGAGAATGATAATTAAACAAATCTCTCAGCAAAAACCATCAGAATATAGAGAGGAATAAACCTCTAAGTTTTGGTGTTTGTAAGTGGTACTTAAATGGAGAAAAAAACTGACCACCTTTAAATATTTGCATTTTTTACCAAGTTTTTAGAAGTAAAATGTTGTAAAAATCAGCGAGAATGATATATAAACAAATCTCTCTGCAAAAACCATCAGAATATAGAGAGGAATAAACCTCTAAGTTTTGGTGTTTGTAAGTGGTACTAAAATGGAGAAAAAAACTGACCACCTTTAAATATTTGCATTTTACCACGTTTTTAGGAGTAAAACATTATATAAATCAGCGTGAATGATATATTAGAAAATCCCTCAGTAAAAATCTTCAGAATATAGTTAGGAATAAACCTCTAAGTTTTGGTGTTTGTAAGTGTTACTACAGTGAACAAAAAACTTTTTAAAGATATATACTGTTACTGAAATCTACAGAAGCAAATAGATGAAGTGCAATAAAATGTGTATTTTGGATGTTTTATTTTCACTAGTTTGAACCAAGACATGTTTTCAAACCAGTTCCTCCTGTAAGTGTCTTTGCCTTAATTGCCTGTATTTTTCCAGATAATCTATCAGTGTAAAAGAAAGCGCTCGATTTATTGGCGATGGATGATCATGACACGACATTGCAGGAAGGGTGGATGAGTGGATGTGGAGGGAGGGATCGATTGACTGCCCCGCTTGTTCATTCCTTCGTGAAATATCAGGTGATGCTTCCTCTATAACTTCAGAGAAACACGGCAAGAATTGGCCTGTTTTGCCCTGATCTGAGATCTGCCATGGGGCGTGGGTGCTGTCAATCAACAGCAAAGCATGAGCGGATGAGTGATGACAGATGTTCAGAAACACATGGGCCAAAGCACAACAAGCCAAAGCAAAGAGAGCAGAAACACAATGCAGGAGGAGGATGATGATGATGGTTGAGGATGCGGTGGACGAGTGATGCTGTAACGCGCCAATGGAGGGAGAGGGACGTGACTCTAGTGAAACACACAACCTCTGTCACGCTGATGAACTTACCATTAATGGGGACTTTTTAAGCAGATACATTAGAGGTTAAACGAGAGAGGAGAGAGACAGAGAGAGAGCGAGAGACAGCCAGAGAGAGAGAGAGAGAGAGAGAAGACAGGGTATAAGCAACAATTACACCAAAGAGAACTCTAATCAGTCGTAGGGCGATCGGGGATACGGGTGTTATATGGGACTCAAATCACAATGAAGGAGAAAAATGAGTTTCAAAACAAAAGAAGAAATGCAAATAAAATTGATGAACATTGCAATCGCTTCATGGAGATCTACAGAGCAGCGGCTTCAGATGGCTGATTGAGTGTGCTGAGGAGGTCAAAGGTCACATGGGGGGCCAATCGGACTCATCATCTGTTAAAATGTGACCTCTTTCTTAAAAATTATCTACAAAAATATGGCTTCAATGAGGAAAAACACGATCTGTGCTGGACTCAATGTGTTTTGTGCAATTAAATAGAAATTAAAATTGTAATAATTAAATAAATAAATATAATGAAATAACTAACTACATAATAGTATTATTGTTATAAATTGCAAAATAAAAAATAGAAATATAATAAATGCATACGTTTAATCAGAAAAATAAAAAAATATATAATATTATAATTAAAAATGAAATCATAAAAATATGCAAATATAAACATTTTATAAATACATTTAAAAATAATAAATAGTAAAAAATATAGAAATATTAAATTTATACATTTTAAAATAATAAATAGTAAAATATACAAACATAAAAACACACATATATTAAATTCATTAAACTATAAATGAGAAACAAAAAAACAAAATAAATATTTGTTTTTGCTAAATATTTAGCAAAATTGTAAAATAGACAGAGAAACATCATAAATAAATTAAATTATACATTACAATTATAGCAAATGAATAAATCATATAAATGAAAAACTTTAAAATACAGAATAACAATTATAAAACAATATAATAAATAATGAATACATTACATTTAAATGTAAATAATAATAATAAATAGAGAAATAAGTTACACATTTAAATTATATTCTATAATTATAATACAAATTTGAAAATTGAAATATATATTAAATGATCAATTATAAATATACAAATTATTTAAAAAATGTATTAAAAACGAACAAATAAAATAATAAAATAATAAAGAAAAGTGTTAAAATAGAACATTTAATAACTGCAAAATACAAAAAAAATACAAAGCAGCGCTTGCTTTGAAGACTTTTGCACAATAATACTTGATGTCCAGTGTAAAATCTAGATCATAAGACGTACGCGTTTGAGCAGCAGCTGAGCTGATTGTGTTTCTTCTCGTGTTGAACATCAGCATCATCTTCGCTGCTCCATAAACCCTCATGTGCCGGAGGTGAAGTTTGCCTGTTTTTCCCTCGCTTTATTGTGTAAAGTAAACCTGTTCCCGCTCGAGCGATCGTTTACATGTGCCGTTAGCCGAGAGTCATTCATATTTAATATGCTGCTCTGAGCTCTTATTTTTCATCACATTATGTTTCAATTAAATTCTCAGGCCTTGTGAGGGCCGACTCTGGGGTACGGAGCGCTTTAGATAAATAGGGTGTAGAGGTGCCGCGAAAATGAGACAAAACCTGCTTTATTATTCTATTTTATCATAGAATAAACCAATAAACAGCCACAAAATAAGAAAAAGAAAAACAAGTAGGTCAGAAAGAGCTGCTGAAGGCGGAAGACACATTAGAGAGAATAGCAGAGAAGCACTGGAGTGGATGTAGAGAACGAGACGGAAACGCTGATCCAGCCGTCCTGATCCAAAAACGACAAAAAACATCCCGAGGGGAAAATCGACACCGGCAAAACCGTCTCCATGTTTACACAGTAAAGCTACGGCTCGTGAAGCACACCGGCCTGAAGAACCGCAGAGCGATGGATGCATTTACATTCATGCATTTGCCAGGCGCTTTTATTGCATTTAATATTTGACCAGTTCTTCACAGCATCATCATCATCATCATCATCAGATCTGGTTTAATAAACCCTAAAACTTCTAAACGTGCACTGATCAGTATCTCGGTGTTCACAAAAACTGCTTTCATAAAAAAATAAATTAAAAAAATTCTTGGTTATGTTTTTTAATTTTTAATTTTATTTTAATGCATTCTATTTTATTAAATAATGTTTATAATTAATTTATTATTTGAATTTATACATACATATCATTATAATGATTATTATAGTAATATTTATTAATATGAATAAAAAAAAAATGATAATAATACAGTAACATAATAAATTAATTGAATATATTTTAATAACATAATAATGCATACATTTAAAATTATGTTTAAAATATAATTTATTTAAAATAATTGAAATAATAATATTAAGTGTATTATAACGATAACAACAACAATACATAAAAAAATAAATATTGGTTTATATTAGTGCTGTCAAATGATTAATAGCATCCAAATTAAAAGTTTTTGTGTACATAATATATGTGTGTGTACTGTGTATATTTATTATTTATTTATAAATACATGCATATATTTCAGAAAAATTAATTAATTAAAGTTAATGAATGTTAAAGTTAATGAATTTAAAATATTTATATTTAATATAAAGTATATGAATATAAATATATACATGCAGATGCATGCAATTATTT
>CM050422.1:566776-589276 GCA_027564155.1 Gymnocypris eckloni scoliostomus
AATGATTTTTGTCATAAAAGAAAAATAGATAATTTTGACCCATACAATGTATTGTTGTCTATTGCTACAAATATACCTGTGCTGCTTATGACTGATTTTGTGCTCCAGGGACACATATGAATCTCTCTCTCTCTCTCTCTCTCTCTCTCTCACACACACACACACACACACACACACACACACGCTATAAAAACCGCACTGACTGGTGTTTCAGTGCAGTTCTGCAAATATGGAAAAAATAAAGGTCTCGATTAAATACGTGCAGTATCACATGATTAGTGCAAATTGTCACGTGACCAAATCAGTTTAATTCCTGTTTGCAGCTTGAGATGATGATGATCCCTGCATCAAAGCATAAAGTATGTTAACAAAGATATGAAAAAGATTTTTGGTCCACATTATCTTTAAGGTGTCTAGTATTAATATATGTATTCACATACACGGTAAAAATTATCATGATTTTAATGATAAAAAACTGTTACAGTAAAACAATAAGTTCCTGTAAAATCAGTCCCTGAATTCTTTGCCTTGCATTTCAAAATTTGTTTGAATTTGATGTTTTTTCTTTGAAATAACTATGTTTCTTTTTAGTTTTTTCTGATCAGTTATGTTTATTAGGGTTGTATGTCACATCTAATGTTGTTAAATGAATGTTTATTGCATATTTCAGTTTAACGAGTCTTATCGTGATGGTGTTTAGTGTTTGTGTGAATGAAACTGGGCATCTTCTATATACACTACATTGCCAAAAGTATTAGCGCTAATAAAAAATAAAAATAACAACATTTTGATGATATATGTTACAAAAAGTAAAAATTTTTAATTGTTTTTTGTTTTTATTCTCAGTATTCCTCTTTTTAATGGATAATAACCCTATAATGTTATCAAACTGTTTAAAATAGCTGGGATATGATATATAATAATTGTTATGACTGCAGAAATATGTTAATTCCGTACACGCATCATCCCACAATTGTGACCATAAAACTACATTTTTCATACACTTTATCCAAAATATAATGATTTGAAAGGCTCTCTAATGACACATGATCAGGATATCTTCATGTCTGGGAAGAATGTGGGATTACACGGGTTAAGACTAGACTAGAGATTTAGAGGAGCTCCAGGTTTAACCTCAACATGAACCTATTAACTCATAACCTTTAGAATTAACCCACAGCTGCTCACAGTAACTATTAGTCCATGCAACAGCATAGCTTTGGTTTAACATTGTAGTGTGAGCTGTTTTAGTGCTTCCTCATTTGTTTTTTGTTTGTAAATATGATTTTTTGCTATAATCCACACATGCACGTTTGATAACCCAACTTAAAAAGCCAAGTTAACAATGAATTGTTTACATAGGATAGGATGCATTATTATTCATTAACTCATCATGCCATGGGAAGTCAATCTAACTTAACATTTTCTTATATTGTTTATTTTTTACTCCTTAACAGCTCATCAGGCTCTTAATGATTTAATCTACCATCTCTTGAAATATCCGAAGGCCAGTTTTTCCACACGGCTCTCAAATCTGACTTGTAGTTGCTCTTATGAAAATATGAGCCATCTGGAGCATATGTTATAATGAGGATAGCTTATTCATCATTACAAGGCCAATAATGAATTTTGATTAATCTATATCACATTTCTTATGAAAACAAGAGCTTGCATATTTTTAAACAACACCTACATCATGCTGTAAGTCTGTAGGGATAAATATATTCCCTAACAGATTAACTAATATAAAGTAGTTCTTAAACGATTTTTAGTGAGATTATTCTCCTGTTTTCATCAGAAGGCAATTCCTCAAACAAATTAAAATAGATTACAGTAACGTTATAATAGGTTTATATTATTCATGCTATAAATATACCCCCCCCCCGCAAACTCCTAACTAAACTAAAAATAAAAAGCACAAAAAGTAATTTAAAATAAGCATGAACTGAAATCAAATCAAATTAATACAATTATTATTTAGTTTGTTTTATTTATTATTATATTTAAGCATGTTGCCACAGAGACACTTTTTATTTTAATTTGTTTAATGCACATCTAGATTAACACAAATTAGTAAAACTTTAAATATATAGACATATAAAAAAATTTAACATTAATAAAACTAACTAAAATTAAAATGAAAAATAAAAGCATACATTTAAAAAAAAAAATTTTTATCTACTTTATTTTTTAATTCACTGAATTAATGAAAAGTTAATTAATTTATTATACAATTATATAAACAATACAATTGTATAAAATAAATACAAATTAAAATAAAATAAAAATAATATATAACTGACTTGTATATTTGTTTTTAGTCTGAGGTTGTTTATTTTTTGTTAAATAATTCTAAATATGAATAATACATATTTAGATATTGACTTGTTTATTTGTTTTTAGTTTGAGGTTGTTTATTTTTTGTTAAATAATTATAAATATGAATAATACATATTTAGATATTGACTTGTTTATTTGTTTTTAGTTTGAGGTTGTTTATTTTTTGTTAAATAATTATAAATATGAATAAATATTAATAATACAAATTTAGATATTGACTTGTTTATTTGTTTTTAGTTTGAGGTTGTTTTTTTTTTGTTAAATAATTATAAATATGAATAATACAAATTTAGATATTGATTTGTTTATTTGTTTTTAGTTTGAGGTTGTTTATTTTTTGTTAAATAATTATAAATATGAATAAATATTAATAATAATCAATATTTAGATATTGACTTGTTTATTTGTTTAATTATAAATTAAAATAATTAAATTAAAATAATTATAAATATTAATAAATATTAAAATAATTATAATTAAATTAAAATAATTATAAATATTAATAAATATTAATAATACATATTTAGATATTGACTTGTTTATTTGTTTTTAGTCTGAGGTTGTTTATTTTTTGTTAAATAATTCTAAATATTAATAATAAATATTTAGATATTGACTTGTTTATTTGTTTTTAGTCTGAGGTTGTTTATTTTTTGTTAAATAATTATAAATATTAATTATAAATATTTAGATATTGACTTGTTTATTTGTTTTTAGTCTGAGGTTGTTTATTTTTTGTTAAATAATTCTAAATATTAATAATACATATTTAGATATTGACTTGTATATTTGTTTTTAGTTTGAGGTTGTTTATTTTTTGTTAAATAATTCTAAATATTAATAATAAATATTTAGATATTGACTTGTTTATTTGTTTTTAGTCTGAGGTTGTTTATTTTTTTGTTAAATAATTGAGATGATTGAATGTTTTGTAGGTGGAGGTGCCCTTCTTTATTTGTCTTTTGTTGTGAGATTGCAGGAACAGAGGCTCCTCCCTGATGGGCGGGACTAAGTGCTGGTCATTGGCCGCACCTGTGATACTCTATTTAAGAGACTCATGGGTTTTTGTTTGTTCTCTCTCATTTTTGTTTTGTGTACTTGTTTGAAGAGTGAGTTCTTGAGATTGTGCTTCCATTTTTGTTGCCACAACTCCACAAACCCTATTTCCAACAGCTATATATTTTTAGATTATTCTTTATTATATTGACCCTAGACATCATTTGCTAAATTTAAATAAACATATTATTTTTATAAAAAAAAAAAAATGGTGATCATCAAACGTAGCAGTGCCCCCTCCATTTACTCAGAGAAGGTGATGCACATGTTCAAAGGCACATGTAAATAACGTTTAACAAAACCAAAATTATTGATTGATTTATCTGCATGTCATGAGACCTGACATCAGAAAACCGTGAACATGTGAATGTATTGACAAATTATTCAACACAAATTTTAACTTAAAGGGTTTTGGATGGCCAAAACAAAGTTCAAAGTTTGTGAATCCCTGAACTAGACCGAATCAGCTCATGAAGGAATTATTTAGAGTGATTCAGAGAGTGAATTATGAATCATACGCTCTGCTCCGGTCCAAACGCCAAGATCCTAACACTGATGATTGACACGCTCGCTGCCTTCATAAATCAATACCGCTGCTCTATATGACATATGAATCCACTGCATGTGTGTTTCTCACAAACAAACACCGATGAGAATCAGATTCATTCTTATTCCACTGGACCCTGGTTTCACCAATAACGTGTTAACTACTGTTTTAAATACATTACAAACACAATCATGTAGCTTATATTTAGGGTAACATTTCTTGTGTGTGTGTGTGTGTGTGTAAGAGAGAGTGTGTGTGTGTGTGTGTGTGTGTGTGTGCATGTGTGTGCGCGTGTGAGTGTGTGTGAGAGTGTGTGTGTGTGTGTGTGAGAGAGAGAGAGAGTTTGTGTGTGTGTTTGTGTGTGTGTGTGTGAGGTGTGTGTGTGTGTGTGTAAGTGTGAGTGTGTGTGTGTGTGTGTGTGTGTGTGTGTGTGTGTGTGTGTGCGAGTGCACAAGGCGCCGGCGCGATCAAATATCTGAAACATTTGGTCATACAAACATAATTCAAAAGCATAAAGTGTTTACTTTTATCTTTGCACACTCAAAATAACAACAGAACATTTGTACTTTTGTAAAATAAAGCAAGGACGCGCCGCATCTCGCATCTGAGTTAATTATTTAAGTCAGATATTTTTAGCATAATTAGCTATGCCTTTTGTATATATTTACTATGATTGAATTTATTTTTATGAAAACGAATTGTGTTATTTTTAATGTATCTTAGATTTAAATTCGTCTTCAATCATCCTGGCGACCAGTTTTTGAAATCACTCTCTGGGAAAACTGAAGTTATCGGTCACAGCGCCTTTTAATTGCTTTGTTTTGGATCCGGCAATTATTCATTTAAAAATTAACAAACAGCACAGATTGACATGAGGACATGAGGATGATGCACTTTATTAGACTTCATGCAACAAACACCAGCCATGCAGGAAAACCAGAAGCGTGTGACAACTGCGATTAATAATAATGATGATGATGATGATGATTTATGAGATGAAGGGTTGGGGAAAAGCATGTTTCCCTTCCCCGAGCTGGGCAACAGAAAGACAAGGAGAAGCTTTCTTGGGAAAGTGATTCTTCTAGTCATCTACAAGCTACAAAGCTCAATCACATGGACCGTAAATGAATCATCGGTAATCATATCAAGGCTCTGACATTCACAGACAGATGATGGAGGATCACATCAATGAGCAATATCAGCTGAAGATCATAACAGTTACAGATAACACTCTAGGATTGAGCCCTGAGCCGCCGGATCTAGACCGGATCATGCAGGTCGAGCATAGCATGGCACTAACAGTGTACAAAGGTGTTTTACTCACAGGTAGTAAGTGTAGGACTGATAGGTTCTCCTGCCCAGTGGGGTGGTGGAGGGGTTTAAGCAGTGGAGGGGGATGAAGATGGAAGGAAAGAAAAAGTAAAAAATATTAATGTCACGAAACGATAGAAAATGAACAGAAGCAGACATGGTGGCATTCGTGGAGAGAGAGAGAGAGAGAGAAGAGAGAGAGAGAGAGAGAGAGAGAGAGAGAGAGAGAGAGAGAGAGAGAGAGTAGGCGAGAGGCGAGAGAGAGAGAGAGAGAGAGAGAGAGAGAGAGAGAGAGATAGAGAGAGAGAGAGAGAGAGAGAGAGAGAGAGAGAGAGAGAGAGAGAGAGAGAGAGAGAGAGAGAGAGAGAGAGAGAGAGAGAGAGAGAGAGAGAGAGAGAGAGAGAGAGAGAGAGAGAGAGAGAGAGAGAGAGAGAGAGAGAGAGAGAGAGAGAGAGAGAGAGAGAGAGAGAGAGAGAGACAGAGAGAGATGAACTTGAACCCATGTGACTTCTTGCTATGGAGGGTCATGTGACTTATAAACACTCAAACCACAAATTAATCAGACACCAGATATCATTTTTGATATGTTTTTTACTAGTAGGTGCAGGACAGAGCTAAAAGTGAGGAGAGCTAAATACATATTAGCCACAAAAATAAAATAATATTGATCCCAAATATTAGTAAAAATTGGGATCAAAAATGATCCAGACACTTTGACCAGATCAGTGTTTTCTTTAATTGCTAATGAGATATTTTTACACACAGACTGAACTTAACGAAGCATTGCTTGGTGAATGGAGCTAAATTGGTTTTATCTAATTGTGTTCTTAATTTAACATCTATTCAACCGAATTCATGACATATCTCTCTATCAGAGTTATCTGACATTATGGAGATTAATATCATATTTTCTCATATTTTAGTATCATTTTCTAAACTATAATGAATAAACTGTGAGATAATGTGAGAAATGTTGAAGGTGTGTCAATATATTTTGGCTTGATTGTGTGTGTTATTTTCCAAAACTAACATATACTAGATTTTTAAATGTTTCTGAAAGAGTCTCTTCTGCTCACCGAGGCGGCATTTATTTGACCAAAAATACAGTAAAATTTTGAAATATTATTATAATGTAAAACAGCTGTTTTCTATGTGAATATGTGTTAAACTGTAATCTATTTATATGATCAAAGCTGTATTTTCAGCATCATTACTCCAGTCTTCAGTGTCACACGATCTTCAGAAATCATAATAATATGCTGCTTTGCTGATTTAAAATTGAACATTTATACTAACTTACAATTATTTATATTAATTAAAATGTATATTAATAATTAAATTTAATAAAAAAGTACATCGCTTAACTATATTAATAGCATTTATATTAATTTTAAATTAATTAATATTTATATAATTATAATAATTTAGAATTTAAATTAATTATACAATTTTATTTCAAATTAAAAATATATATTAATGATAAAAATATTTAATTTAATAATCATTTATTATTTGTTTTTAAACTTTTAAATTATTATTATCAATGTTGAAAAAGGTCGTGCTGCACAATATTTTTGTGGAAACTGATCCATTTTATTTCTCAGGATTCACAGATGAATAGAAAACGCAAAAGAACAACATTTATTTGAAATGTAAATCTTTTATAATATTATAAATCTCGTTACTGGCATTTTTGATCAATTTAATGTATTCTTGATGAATAAAATAATTCGTTTTTGGTCATGTATCACGGTTTTCACAAAAGTATTGTGCAGCACGACTGTTTTCAACATTGATAATAATCAAAAATGTTTCTTGAGCAGTATATTATTATGATTTCTGAAGATCATGTGGAGTAATGACGCTGAAAATACACAGAAATAAATTACAGTTTGACACATACTCACACAGAAAACCTGATTTACATTAGAATAATATTTCACAATTTTTACTGTATTGTTGATCAAATATTGCAGTTTGGTGACTTTCTTCTTACTATGAACTGGTGCTCTGCATCTATAATCTGCCTGTACGCATTAATATGTGCATTAATAAGTCTTTATGAGGACGATGTCATGTGTGAAAGGTCAATGAGAGCACAGATACATCAGAACACACTATACATTAATAATAAAACCAATATTAATTCACCTTCCTCAGTGCATCTCCTAATTTTCCAGGATGTAATTAGATGAATATGAAAACATTTGCACTGTAAATAACCAGATGCGGCGTCCTTATAATGAGGAATTAGCATATTCTCCTCACCTTCTAATCTAATTCAGCAAATTAAACCAAATAGATGCGAGCGATTCATTTGATTAAAGCATATTGAACGGGATTCAATTAAAATGTCTACGGAGTGACCATCTCTCCGGGAGGGAAATATGGGATTATTGAGCACGCGTGTGTGCTTCTCAACCGCTTTCACTCCTTAAAAAATACAAATGAACCCAAAAGAGATGTTATACATCTTAATTTAGCATTTCAATTAATATTATGTTGATATAACTGCATTTTAATAATGCAAAGTTTTCCTCCAGGCTGAGAACCGCTGCTTTATTCACATATAAACATACATATATCTGATGCTTCACAACAACATCGTGAGTATTTCTATCATTCGTTTCATACACATTTACACATTTTCCTTTTGCAAATCTATCATTGTTTAGTTTAGATAATAATAATAATATAAACTGCATGGACATGTTTTAAATAAAAACTAAAACTAACATAAATGACAAAAACACACTATAAAACTAACAACACTTTAACAAAAATATAACAACTTATTTCAAATCTTCATAAAAATTATAATAGCATCTCAATGAAATACTGGCTTAGAGAAATCCATCTGCAAACTACATTAAACTGCGTAGAAGTTAATAAATAAATACATAAATATACATAAAAAAAATATATATATATATATATATAAACAAACATATATATATATAAAAAAATATATATATATATATATATATATATATATATCAAATTTAATATATATAAAAATATATATATATACAAACAAACATATATATAAAAATATATATGTATATACAATTTAAAATATATATAAAAAAATAATATATATATATATATATAAACAAACATATATATATATATACAAATATATATATATATATATAAAATGTAAAATATATATATATAAAAATAAATTATATATATATATATATATATATAACAAAATTAAATAAAAAAAACACATACATATACATATATATATATAAGCAGCTTTATAGTAAAATCTGCAATTCTGCATCACAAAATTTTGGTAATTAGTAGATTCATTGTAGTTTTGCTAAAAAAAAAAATCTAGTTGCTATCGAATCACAATTTATAGGGTTTTAGTGTAAGATATTTTGTATCATGCGTTCATGTAATCTTCCCTGAGATTACAGATGAAAATGAACCACCTTGGATAAATCTGGCACAATTTACATTGATTTAATTTATTATTAATGTGTATTTATTTTCCCTGATTAAATAAATAAATGTAATCACAAGAAAGCAGCTCTACAGAGAACAATACAGCGCTGGCGAATTAAACCCTACAATAGTTTCACTTACAGATATAACCATCTTAAACACATGATGTTGTGAAGTATATACTGTATTACAGAGATGAAGACAACAGACAGAACGGCGTGTGTTCACATTCACCACAGACGCTGTATATTAAACTGTATATAGTTCAAATCCATGACTATTACATGAACTGTAGTGGTTCTGGATTGGGCTGATTTATATTCAGCAGGGCAAACAGATAATCTGACGATCTCCGGACGACTCGTGATCATTGGCAGCTAATGTAAACTATAACGAGCATTCATCAGTCACACAATCACGGATCTACTGAGACTTCACCGGGAGAACAGCTCTTTATCAGGCAGTTACACAGCATTATAACCAGGCTTATCAATATAATTCAATTAATAATTCAGTGTCGCATAGACAATGCGGATGAAAGGTCAGGTGGAAATCGGGAGGAAAATCTATTATTAATATCTGCGGTTAAACTCCCTGCGGTTTTCCACAAAAACACAAAGTCCTGATCTGACTGCGGATGAGACGAAAGTTTGGACACATCTGCTCCTTCCTCATTAATAATAATGTATAGGTTAGAATAATAGTCACAGGACTGAAATAACAGAGTTTAATTCCTGTAGTTTCATCCTGTTTGATTTCCAGGGAATGCATGCATTTAAAGCAAGCAAAGCTTGAATGCAATTTAATTTGTTTTGGAAAAATGCATCAGTCAAAAAGATATGTATTTAAAAAGCATTTATTTCATACTAAGTATAGTTCAAATCTATTAACATATTTACTGACATGTCGCTGAGACTTACTGATACATAAACGATATTTAACAAACTACATATGAAACCAAAAATGAATGGCATAGTTTATGATTTACTCTTTGCATCTATTTGATTTTATTTAAAAATCATATTTTTAAAATGCATGCATAAATCTGTTCATTGTGAAAACAATAATACTTGTTCATTTAAAACCAAGTAAAAACATAGTATGGACATGATTAAAATATGACTAGCTGTGGAACAAGCAATATTCAAAATGTATGATATCTAATGATATGATTAATTATTTGATGATAAATATATAAACCTAGTAATTTTGTATTTAAAATGTTTTTAGATTTATATAGTGTATGACTGACAAATATCAACAAGCATCGGATTAAGTTTATAAGTGATTGTTAAAACTTTGTCATATGAATAAATATACAATTTTAATGCAATTAAAATGCATAAATCTTAAATTTAATCCTAGATATATGTTTTGAGTGAAATGTCACACATTTAAGGAGAGGTCTTTAGTTCAGAATCAGAATGATCTTTATTGTCAGTGTATGTTTACACATACAACAAATGTGTTTTCATGACAGAAGATACCGCAGTGAAACAGAATGACAGATAATAAAAAGAACAAGTAAATAAGGAATAACAATATACAAATTGACAATTGTATGTACAGGTATATAACAATGGACAGTTTTGTATGTACAGGTATATAATGTGCAATTGAAGTGTAGACTAAGTATGTGTGTTGGATAAATAAGTTTATAAATAGTGTGTACCATAATTCATGTCAAGTGTTCGTGAGATGGATTGTCTGAGGGACGAAACTGTTTCTGTGTCTGGTCCTTCTGGTGCTCAGAGCTCTGTAGCTTCGTCCAGATGGTAACAGTTCAAAGAGTGAGTGTGCTGGATGTGAGGGGTTCAGAGTGATTTTGTCAGCTCTTTGCTCACGTGGTCAGATTTGGTAGCTGAGCTGAAACAAACAGATATTGACGTGCAGAGGACTGATTCAATGATGGCAGAGTAGAACTGTTTCAGCAGCTCCTGTGGCAGGTTAAACTGTTCCTCAGCTGGTGAAGGATGTAGTTCCTCTGCTGGGCCTTTTCACAATGGAGTCTATGTGAATGTCTCACTTCAGGACCTGGGAGATGGTGGTGCTCAGGAACCTGAATGACTCCACTGCAGTCACAGTGCGGTTCATGGTGGTAATTGTGGGGAGAGCGGGGGGGGGGGGTTCTCCTGAAGTCCACGGTCATCTCCACTGTTTTGAGCGTGTTCAGCTCCAGGTTGTTAAGACTGCACCAGACAGCCATCTCCTTAACCTCCTGTCTGTAAGCAGAATCGTCACCGTCCTGGATGAGGCCGATCAGTGTGGTGTCATCTGCAAACTTCAGGAGCTTGACAGAGGGGTCTTTAGATGTGCAGTCGTTCGTGTAGACATAGAAGAGCAGTGGGGAGAGAACATAGCCCTCAGGAACTCCAGCGCTGATCATACGGATGCTGGATGTGTATTTTGCCAGCCTCACAAGCTGTTGACCCACTGACAGATGGAGGTGGGCACGGAGAGCTGAGTTAGTTTGAGCAGGAGGAGGTTTGGGATGATATTATTAAAGGCCGAGCTGAAGTCCACAAACAGGATCCTTACATAAGCCCCTGGTCTGTCTAGATGTTGCAGAACATAATGCAGTCCCATGTTGACTGCGTCGTCCACAGAGTTGTTTGCTCGGTAGGCAAACTTAAGAGGATCCAGCGAGGGTCCAGTGATGTCCTTCAGGTGGGCCAGCACCAGTTTTTCAAATTCCTTCATGACCACAGACATTAGAACCACAGGCCTGTAGTCGTTTAGTCCTGTAATTTTGGGTTTCTTTGGGATGGGGATGATGGTGTAGCATTTGAAGCATGAAGGGACTTCGTACAGTTACAGTGATCTGTTGAAGATCTTTGTGAAGATGGGGGCCAGCTTGTCAGCACAGGATTTGGGCCTGGTTAAATTTTTCCTTTTCTGCTTCCGGAAGACCTGGCACACCTTGTCTTCGCTGAACTGAATTGTAGGTGTGGGGGAGAGGGGGGTTGGTGGAGGTGTTAATGGTTGTGTGGAGAGGTGTTCAGGGCGGGGTGTTTTTTTTTCAAATCTGCAATAGAACTCATTCAGATCGTCTGCCTGTTGTTGATTCTCCACAATGCTGGAGGATGGTGTATTGCAAACTGGTGATGACTTTCATACCTTTCCACACTGAAGCAGAATTACTGGAAGAGAATTGGATCCTTAGCTTTTCAGAATAAATCCTCTTTGCTACTCTGATCTCCTTTTCCAGTGTGTATTTGGCCTGTTTATACAATACTTTTTCCCCTTGTAAGCATCCTCTTTGGCCTGACGGAGCTGTCTGAGTTTTGCAGTGAACCATGGTTTGTCATTGATGTAGGTTAAACGAGTCATTTACATTTATGCATTTAGCAGACGCTTTTATCCAAAGCGACTTACAGTGAATTCAGCATATACATTTATTTCAGTAAGTGTGTTCCCTGGGAATCGAACCCACAACCTTTGCGCTGCTAACGCAATGCTCTAACCACTGAGCCACAGGAACACTGGTAGGAATGCACATATCTTCACAAAAACTGATATAGGATGTTATGGTCTCTGTGAGCTTGTCCAGATCTTTTGCAGCAGCCTCAAAAACACTCAAAACTATAATGTCAAGACAGGCTTGTAAAACCCGTTGGTCCATCTATTTACAGTCTTTACCACAGGTTTAGCAGATTTTAGTTTCTGCCTGTAGGTTGGTATTATATGAATCAGGCAGTGATCAGAGAGCCCCAAAGCTGCCCGTGGAACAGAGTAATATGCATTCTTTATTGTTGCGTAACAGTGATCCAATATATTACTGTCTCTGGTGGGACATGTAACATGCTGTCTGTATTTTGGCAGTTCACTGGAGAGATTTGCTTTATTAAAGTCCCCAAGAATGATTAAAAAAAGAGTCTGGGTGTTGTTGTTCTGTGTCTGTGATCAGATCAGCGAGGTTCTGTAAAGCTGAGCTCATGCGCGCTGAATGTAGACACTCGCAAGAATGGACGAACAGAACTCCCATGGCGAGTACTTAGAATGGCTTGCAGTTAATGAAGAGCATTTCTAGATCAGAATAGCACATCTTCTTTAACACTGTTACATCTGTACATCACCTCTCATTGATGTAAAAGCACGTCTCGCCGCCACGCGATTTCCCCGTTGATTCTGCGTCACGATCAGATCTGATTGGCTGAAAGTTCGGAAGATGAAGCGCGCTGTCTGGAATGGCGCCATTCAGCCAGGATTACGTGAAACACAGAGCAGCAGAGTTTGAAAAACCTTGTTTAACCGGGAAAGCAAAAGGAGTTCGTCCATTTTGTTGGGTAGAGAGCGGAGATTCGCTAAATGGATGCTAGGCAATGGCGTTCTTCATCCCCGCCGACGAAGCTTTACGAGGCCACCGGCTCGCTCCCCCCATCTGCACGTCCTAAATCGTCTAAACAGCACTGCTGCTCCGCCGACTAAATTGTCCAGCAAAAGATCAGAATAGACGTAATCCAGTGAAATATCGGGTGGTGTGTACTTCCGAATGTCCAGCAATTCGTCTCTGGTGAAACTGATTGCAGGGATATAACTAAAGACAGGACAAACTAACAAAAACATAAAAAAAACTGCGGACGACGCCACGAAGGCTGTCATTAGCAGCGCCATCTTGTGTGGTTACCTTTAACCTTAAGATTAAAGGTTTTTAACATGAACTGAGTCAAGTATGTCTAAACTTTGGTTAACTGCACTTTCTGATGCATCATCACCCTTAACTGTGTTGAAACCAGTGTAACCGATCATCTTCAGTGTGTGTGTGTGTGTGTGTGTGTGTTGAGGTTCTTACCGTTTCTTCATGAGCAGCACCACACCAAGGAAGATGATGACGAAGAGCAGTATTCCTGCAATGACGCCGGCGATCTTCACCGTGTGGTCGGTCTGTTTCTCCGGCTCCACCGCGTTGGGTTTGTGCGTCGCCGCGCCTGAGGTCAACCGAAGGTCAAAGATCATACAGAAGATTGTTTTAGGCAAGACACTAAACTTCATGCACTGCTCAATTTAGATATGTTGATCTATTTTGCTTCCATAACATGTCTTCATTCAGACTAGTGGAAAGAAAACAATGCAATTTTTTATTGCACTTCATCTATTTGCGTCTGTAGATTTCTGTTACAATATATATATTTAAATGTTTTTTCTCCACTTTAGTAATTCTTACAAACACCAAAACTTAGAGGTTTATTCCTCTCTATAGTCTGAAGGTTTTTACTGAGGGTTTTGTTCATATGAGATTCACACTGATTTATACAACATTTTACTCTTAAAAACATGGTAAAAATGCAAATCTTTGAAGGCAAATTAGTTTTTTCTTCACTTCAACAACACTTATAAATTCCAAAATTTAGAGGTTTATTCATATCTATATTCTGAAGGTTTTTACTGAGAGGTTTGTTTATAAATCATTCACAATGTATTTATACAACATTTTATTCCTAGAAACATGGCGAAAATGAATACTGTCTGTTTACAGCATTTTCTACAGTTTATGGAGCACTTACAAACACCATCAGTAAAAGCCTTTAAATCATTCAAATTTATTTATACATCATTTTATTCCTAAAAACATGGCGAAAATGAATACTGTCTGTTGACAGCATTTTCTGATTTATGGAGTGATACAATTTGAAATGTAAAATCCCATCAGTAAAAGCCTTTAAATCTAATATGTCAACAAAATCAAACAAAAATTTTGATCCTGGCTTTATGCAGTGTTCAGATTTATGTTCTGGAAATGTCTGCAAATCAGTGCATATTTGACAAGATAATGCCTCATTTCATATTTAAACATAACATTTCATTGTTGTCTATAGTTTGGATCTATATGCTTGAGTACAACTGAAAGTGTGCACTGATCAAATCAAATAAAGCAGCAGGTATAGATATTAAAAATGTACAGAATACTGATGACATCACTTCCTGCGGTGGGATGGGGCCAGAATCCTTAACTTCCCATTTCAGTAGAAAACACACAGAAAATACAGTTGTGTTTCTCTTTTAATTCATTCAGGTTCCAGCATTTCCTCTCTTTGTTTATCAGTGAATGTGTTTGTCACTTCTTTTCTGAATCTGATTGGTCAGAAAACCACCCACTTGAACCAGATGACGTCATCAGTGCTTTATCTCAGCTAAGATTATGTTAGAGACAGACTCTTAAATTCATCCACACACACATGCAGTGAGAGAGTGAGTTTCTGACCTGTTAGCGGATTGTCTCCAGCGGCCGGAGCGATGCGAACGTAAGGAGTGGTGAGCTGCGTCACCAAGATAGCAGCTGCAAGAACAAGATCCACACGCATGCAGAAAGACAGAGATAGAACCAGTGTGTGTGTGTGTGTGTGTGTGTGTGTGTGTGTGTTACAGAGAGAGAGAGAGAGAGAGACAGACAGAGGAGAAACAACCAGAAGAAAGAGAAGAAAACAAGTAGTTACTAAAACCAGCACATCAGACATTCAAAAGCAGAACTTCATCTTCAGACACGCTTGTTTTTAATCCTGGGTCGTCACATCTCTTGTCTCACACTGCTCTTCATTTAACCTGGGCTAGTAATTAACCCTGGGTTAATGCTCTTATTTGCATATTTACAAGGTTAATAACATTGACTGGACAAGTGATGCATGTGAATCATTTCAGAAACCGAATCAGGCTACAACACTAATAGCATCTGTTCAGTCTGTCATGCTGATTACATGCATTATGTTATGTGTAAAATTAATCACATTTTCAATGTACGCTTTTATGGGTTAGAATGCCTACCTTTGGTAGCGACACGGACACAGTCGATTTTTGTCTCCTGAAAAACAAAAATACATACTAAATATCAAACATCTTAATGATTCAATGAACAAATAATTATTTGCTTTGGCCAACATGTGCTGTTTTTAAATGTGCTAAATATATAAATATTAATTGATTGATTGATACAGAGTGATATTTATCCTCCTCCTCTGTGATCTGCTCAAATTAATTGTGTTAAAAACTTCAATAATGGAAAACTGTTTTGAATATTAAATTATATTCTTAATTGAGTTTATATTATTTATATGCATAATTGTGTAAATATGCACTTTCCCATTGACTGTACTTTGTCTGTGTTATTTGTTTTAACTACTGTAAACTATTCAGAGCTCTGAAAAGGTTCCATATACATTAAACATAATAATAATAATAATAATAATATAACATTTTCAGAGTTTTTACAGTAGGCTAAATCTGAAATAATAATAATAATAATATAACCTTTTCAGAGTTTTTACAGTAGGGAAAAAGTGAAATAATAATAATAATAATATAACCTTTCAGAGTTTTTACAGTAGGCTAAATCTGAAATAATAATAAAACCTTTTCAGAGTTTTTACAGTAGGCAAAAATTATAATAATAATAGTAATAAAACCTTTTCAGAGTTTTTACAGTAGGCTAAATCTGAAATAATAATAATAATAATAAACCTTTCCAGAGTTTTTACAGTAGGCAAATAATAATAATAATAATAATAATAATATAACCTTTCCAGAGTTTTTATAGTAGGCTAAATCTGAAATAATAATAATAATAATATAACCTTTCCAGAGTTTTTATAGTAGGCTAAATCTGAAATAATAATAATAATAAACCTTTCCAGAGTTTTTATAGTAGGCTAAATCTGAAATAATAATAATAATAAACCATTTTCAGAGTTTTTACAGTAGGCAAAAATTGAAATAATAATAATAATAAAACCTTTTCAGAGTTTTTACAGTAGGCAAAAATTATAATAATAATAATAATAGAACCTTTCCAGAGTTTGTACAGTAGGGCAAAAAGTGAAATAATAATAATATAACCTTTCCAGAGCTTTTACAGTAGGCAAAATTATAATAATAATAATAGAACCTTTCAGAGTTTTACAGTAGGCAAAAATTATAATAATAATAATAATAGAACCTTTCCAGAGTTTGTACAGTAGGGCAAAAAGTGAAATAATAATAATAATAACCTTTCCAGAGTTTGTACAGTAGGGCAAAAAGTGAAATAATAATAATAATAATAATATAACCTTTCCAGAGCTTTTACAGTAGGCAAAAATTATAATAATAATAATAATAGAACCTTTCCAGAGTTTGTACAGTAGGGCAAAAGTGAAATAATAATAATAATAATAATAATAATAATAATAATAATAATAATAATAGAACCTTTCCAGAGTTTGTACAGTAGGCAAAAAGTGAAATAATAATAATAATAATAATAAAATAACCTTTCCAGAGTTTGTAAAGTAGGCAAAAAGTGAAATAATAATAATAATAATAATAATATAACATTTCCAGAGCTTTTACAGTAGTGAAAAATAATAATAATTATAATGCTATTATTATTATTATTATTATTATTGAATAAATTAAATTCTGCTAATAATCTGTTGATAGTCGTACAGTATAAGTGTATGATGTGCATCAGTCGTCCGTGATGTTCTCTGATGAAGATCCAGTGGCTCCAGGAGTAAATAACACTTTACTCTCGTCAGCAGAATGAACACAGTCCTGCTGCATGACTCCAGTGATGTATATGCTGATATATATTCTATGCCTGCTAAGCAGCTGCGACATTAAAAGTGCATTTCAGCCGAATGTTGTGTGTGAGCGTTCAGTATGAGCACCTGGAGCACGACTCGCTTTAGCGCCTGTAATCAAACTAACGTCTGACATCAGTCTTCAGCTACACAAACACTAATAACAAAGCACCGTGTTCTGCTTTATTACTGCTGTTCTTGTTAATATGCCAACTGCTGTGCTTTCTAGTTCTGTCAGTTTATCAAAGCCAGCATACTGGTATTGCACATAAACAGCGTTTTTAAAAGACTGAAACTCTTGTTAGAGCTTTCAAATGACGTCTGTTGAAATTACCACAATCTTTTAGGTCTTTCTAAACAGCCCAGAAACCACCTAGAAACACAATGGTAACCATTCAGAACATGTTGGCAATGCCCTAGCACCACCAGATGCTGTGCAACAGTCTAGCAATGGACTGGCATTTGCCTAGTAACATCAAGAGCAACCTAGCAACCCTCTAGCAACCACCAGAACCTGTGTAACAGTCTAGCACCCATTCATAACAACCTAGCAACACCCTAGCAACCACAGAACCTGTGCAACAGCCGAACAATGCCCTAACAACACCTCAGCATCCATCAAGAACATCTTAGCAACCACCAAAACAAGTGCAGCAATCTAGTAAAGCCCTAACAACACCCTAGCACCTATCCAGAACAACCTAGCAACACCCTAGCAACCACAGAACCTGTGCAACATTCTAACAATGCCCTAGCACCCAATCTCCTAGCAGCTGCCTAGCACCCAGAACCTGTGCAACAGTCTAACAATGCATTAACGGCACCCTAGCATCCAATCCAATATCTAAAAATGCATGAAAAAATAAAAACACAAATTTACGTGAGAAGCAAAGCTGCATGGCACATTAATAGATGTTTTCAAAGCCTGTTTCTTTAATGCAAGTGTATTTTGTCTGACTGTACTTTGTCTGGCAGATTTGTTAAATTCTTTTAAGTATTTAAAAAAGTTTACAAGCACTAAAAAAATATTCTCTGAAAACTGAATATCTTATGCAGTCAATTAATCTTCTTATATGGAATTTTAGATGCTGAGAAATTAGACACAAACACTCATTAAGAAGAGTATTTTTTCCCTCTGAACATCTCAGCAACTTGAGTGTTTTTCTAATCTCCATCTTGTCTTACACTGTATACGGTGGCATTTAAACACACACTTCCATTAGAGCCTAAGAACGACCTTTGACATGCTGAACGAGACTCGACAACATCAACAAACACTCGTCCTGCTATTATAAAGAAAAGCAAACACAAAAGTGCATTTAGCAGCACTGAAAGGCCTGATTTAATGAATTACAGCTCTTGAATAGACAGACACGAGGGCCGTCTTGGTAAGTGCCTGTCCGCATCCATCAGGGAGGCTAAAACACAGATCCTCAGTCAATTAGGACATCAATTACAGCCGCTAGCTCTAAACGCTGTGATTTCTTTAAAAGCACAGCGAGCGGTGAGAGAGAGCGATGCGTTAAAGGGGTCATCGGAGGCAAAATTCACGTTTACATGTTGTTTGAACTGAAATGTGTGTTGGCAGTGTGTGCACACAACCACCCTATAATGATAAAAATCCATCCGGTATTAAACAAAAACCCTGCTGAACCCCCACCTCCCCGATCTACCTAAGTGCGTTTATGTTCACGCGAATCATTCGTGATCCAGCTTCACCTACAGAAGAAGTGAGTATAAGTGGTTTTTTTTAATGAATCTTTGCAAATCGCCTTTCCTAATAATGTTCTAGTTCTGCAGCTAAATGAGTCTAAAGTTAAGTCTCTCAGAGAACGGCTCATCACACTGCAAAGTTTTTCTAACTTAGTATTTTGTCTTGTTTTCTAGTACAAGACAAAGCAGTTTTCTTGCTTTCTCTGTTCACAGCGAGCCGTTTCGGTGCATGTCCCTTTAAATGCTAATGAGCTCTACTGACCCCGCCCCCTCTTCTCTGTAGGGTGCACTCCAAATACTGATATTCTTAGTATTTTGTCTTGTTTTCTAGTACAAGACAAAGCAGTTTTCTTGCTTTCTCTGTTCACAGCGAGCCGTTTCGCTTTAAATGCTAATGAGCTACTGACCCCGCCTCTATCAGCTTAATTTAAAGGGAAAACAATTGTATTTTTCTGACTCCACTAGCAAATATTTTTCTGATTTTAAGCATAAGCTCACTTAATTTTGATCAATTTCTCAGAAGGCAAGATTTGATATCAGTTTGTCGTTTCTTAGTATTTTGTTTTCTTGTACAAATATCTAAAATGATGCATTTACTCGACAGGTAAAATTACTTAATATTTTAAGTCTTGTTTTCATAAAATTTGATCTAAGTTTTTTTTGTTTTTGCTTAAAACGAGCAAAAATATCTGCCAATGGGGTAAGAAAAGTAATCTTAATATTTGTAATCTTTTTATTTCTTTTAGAAAACAAGACTTAAAATCTTAATCATTTTACCTGTCAAGTAAACGCATCTTGATTCAAGTAAGTTTTGATATTTTTACTACAAAACAGGACAAAAATACTAAGAGAGAAGATCGTTTTTTGCAGTGTACCTTACGGAAGAAAGGGGCGGAGTCAGCAAAGCTCATTAGCATTTAAAGGGACATGCACCGAAACGGCTCGCTGTGAACAGAGTTGTTTTTGACAGGGTAAAACTACCATTGAGAAATTTTTATCAAAGAATGTTATAGACTTTTCATTAAGACCCATATCAACTAGTGGAAAATGGCCATCCGATGACTGCTTTAAGTCAAAGCGAGTTAACGCAAGCATCACGCGTGACACTCAAAAGCCATCGAAAAGCATCGCTCTAATACACCGAGTGTTTTCTAAGCGGCACCTGTTCCCTGACGGCCTCTTCTGTGTGTTTTTGAAGACGTGTGTCGAGGTCGAGGCGTCCGGAGGGACTCTCTTCACCTCCGCTCTCGTTCTTACCCACAATTACCTTCCTCATCGACTCGGCCGCCGAGCGCCACTCGACGCGTGAATATCTGAAGCACTTGATGCTGACATGACTCTCAATCTCAGTCTGTCTCTCCCACAGCGTCCGCAATTATCATTCAACACTGCAACAATTATTTCATTAAGCAGTATTTGGTCTAGCTTTCCACAAATATCTAAATATCCTTTAAATCAAGATGCATTTACCGGAGAAGCAAAATTACTTAAAATGCATCAAAATTATGTTATGCTTAAACAAGAGCAAATATCTGCCAGTGGGATCTCAAATATCAGCTTAATTTAAAGGGAAAACAATTGTATTTTTCTGACTCCACTAGCAAATATTTTTCTGATTTTAAGCATAAGCTCACTTAATTTTGATAAATTTCTCAGAAGGCAAGATTTGATATCAGTAAGTCGTTCGCTTCTCCAGTAAATGCATCTTGATTTAAGGGTATTCAGTGCTGGAAAACAAGACAGAAATACTGATCACGAAAACTTTTTTGCAGTGAATAAGTGCCAAATGCAAGTAAAGGCATGTAAATACATAAATAAATAAATACATCTGGTAACTTTCTTAGGAAATGCAACCTCACATGGTTTAGGATTTTCATCTGAAGTTCATTCTGAGCCCAGTTTCCTCTTTTACATGCATCCAAATAATCCATAATTTTATCGAAAAGCCTTCATGTAAACACATCAGTCGATATGATAATGCAATTTCAAGACCTGAAATAATCCAATCGATTGGAAAGAGTTAAGCACCTAAACACTTGAATTCAAACATTCCTACTGTATATGTTCACCGTAATATGACCTCTGTTTACATACATCTTACTTTTTACAAACTGGTCGCATAATGTAAATGCATAAATGTAAAATGTAAAAAAAAAAAAAGTTAAAGTTAAGTCATTTTGTTGTTTTTTTCTGTCATTTAGTGTTTTTTTATATATATATATATATCTTTATCATTTGTATACATTGTTATTTCAGTTTTTGATTTAGTTATTTTTAGTACATCAACTAAATAACAATTTTAATTGCACTGCCAGTGTAAATATCTTAACATTCTGGAATCAAGACACATTTACTGGAGAAGCAAAATGACTGAAAATATTAAGTCTTGCTTAATTTTTTAATTTTCTTTCCCCATTGAATCAAGATTATTTTTCTTACCCCATTGGCAATTTGTTTTTTCTTTTTTTAAGCAAAAATATAATTTTGTTCATTTTATTTCATATTTTAAGTAATTTTTATTCTCAAATAAAGGTTATATTTTTTTACGTATTTTTACTGGAGAAGATAAAATGCATATATTTTATTATTATTTTTGTTTTCTTTACAAACTGAAAGCATGGCAACTAACAGCTACAACTAACTGCAATTTATATTTAGTTTTTTATATTTGATTTAATTTAATTTTTATTTTATTTCAACTAATGATTTTTTAAATAGTTTTATTTTACTACAGTGGTGGCTGAAATGATTAGAAAGCAAGTATTTTCAGAAGCTAAAAAATGGTTTTAAGTCAGTTATTTCTATCTTTTACTGTAGTGTGTCAGTAGCAAATATCAGTTTACATGTCCAAACATTCATTTTGCCATTAATTGTAATAATCGAGTGTGATTTTAGTCTGATCTGATCATCATCAGTTTGTCTAAAGTGCCTAAAGCTTTTAACAGCGCTGGAGCTTTGCAGGAGCTTTCTTGAAGCATCGGTTCTTCTGGATTTAGTCTCAGTTTCTTCATCTCACTCCAGACAGACTGATGATGATCAGATCAGACTAAAATCTCACTCGATTATTACAATTAATGACTAAATGAATGTTTAGAAACGTTTCCTACTGACACAAGATATAAATAACTGACATTTTTGCTGCTGATAACACTAGTTTTCTAATAATTTTGGCCAGCACTATATAACAACCCTGATTTAAACAGAGCGCTCTGAATCTGGAGTCAGACTGGATTGGTTCACACTGATGGGAATGAAGGCATGTACCCCGTTGGCGGTGCTGACGGCCTGATAGTAGATGCTGTAGCTCTTGTGAGGCAGCAGCGGGGCGTTCCAGTATCCGCCGTAGGTCCGGTTATCTCCGATGGTGAAGGGCTGTGGAGACGAGACGCCTGCGGAGGGGAACTCAGCGCTGTAGTAGTACTGTGAGGTCAGCCTGCTGGCGTTATGATAGTGAACCGGCAGAGGATAACAGCGCAGGATCTCTGCTTCTCCTCCACGAGCCCTTCGAGGGCGCTCCTCCTCAAC
>CM050422.1:599276-604276 GCA_027564155.1 Gymnocypris eckloni scoliostomus
AGCCTTGTAGAAATGAAGGCATGAATAACTCTCTAAATCACCAAAAGATTGAAGAGATTTCAGTTTACGTAAACCCCTAAGCTGGAAGAAACTAGCACTCACAACAGAGTTTATTTGCTTGTCGAATTTTAACTCTGAATCAAAAACAACATCCAGGTTCTTTACATGAGTACGGATATTTGCTTGCAAGGGTCCTAAACTAGGACAGGGCGTTAACCAAAGGAGGGCCAAATAGAATGACTTCAGGCTTGTTCTCATTTAACTGAAGAGAATGATCACCCATCCAGCTTTTGATGTCGTTTACGCAAGCAAGCACGTCGGATCAGGACGTAGACCCAGGTTTGATTGACATAAACTGAGATTGATTGACTCTTTAAAAGAGAGACCTTGTTGTAAAATGTTACAATTTAATGAAAGGGTTTAAAGAGATTCAAAGTGAACAGAGGACCTGTAAAATAACTAGAATGTACTGTACATTGGAAAGTACATTCAGTACTGTCATGAATCTGGTTGCCACTCACTACATCTCTTGCACCACACTACAGCTGCACATCACCTATGGACTGCATCTCCCATCATGCACTGCACTCACACATTCCCATCCACCATTACACCAATCACACAGCTGTCACCAATCACTCATTAGCCTTGATTGTCTCACCACACCTGCACCTCATTCACACACACACATTTAAGCAGCACTCTTACATGCACTCACCGCGAAGTCTTGTTCTTGCCCCGGCTGACATTTCTGAGCGTTATTCATCCTGCTATTTGTTATCTCTGTGTTTGACCCCGGACTGCCCGACCTTGGAACTCTGAACCCGTGCCTGTGACCCCGACTTCTGCCTGGTATTGTTTACGTCTCTGCCCTGCCTCTGATATTCCTGTTTTTGCCCGCTGACCTTTGCCTGTTTGATTCTGTCTATTAAACATCTTACTGCACTTGAATCCACACGCCTTTGACCAGTCATTACAAGTACATTCTAGAAGCAAAATATTATTTGCAAATAATATTTTTCTTTTAATATGTACGAATTCACTCTAATTCTTGTCTAAAAGGCCAAAAGGTTGTTCAAGATGGCGCCGAGTATGGCCGCCGTGTTGCGAGCTCCGGGAATACTTTGCAGTATGATTTATTTGTTGTTAGATGTTGTTAGTATAACTGTCTACGATAGAGACACGCTTTTAAACATTGGTTCCTCCGTCGCAAAACGCAAACCGGACTTTGAGTTCTTGAATGCCGGTGGATTGTTCACAGACACGTTATCTGAACCCTTTGTCTGGTCGTGCAATCGAGGATTGATAATTAAGTATGTCTTTATAGTACACTGTGTGTACATGTATGTGTATTTTTGCACATTGTCTTCTGTACAGTCTGTAAATATGTACTGTCCATATGTAAAGTTTTTATTTGTTTGCACTGTCTGGAGCACGCTCGTACGAATTTCACTCACCAAGGCATTTGTGCTGTGGTGACGTGACAATAAAAGTGATGTGAATAACAGCTCTATTAATGTTTCTTCTTTTGTCACATTCAGTAATGAAGATAAAGTAATAAAAAAAAAATATATATATATAATTTCTTTCATGTCCAATAATAAAAGTCTTAATATTTCCAAATATATACATGCATATTTAACAAAATGTGTTGTTTATAAGAAATGAATATATATACACAGTATGTAAACAAAAACATTTATTTTGGATGCGATTAATCGTTTGATGGCACTAATAATAAAAATACAATAAAACTGAGTACTTTGCATCACTGGATATTTATATCATAAAACAGTTCAACTTCTGAAGTCTTTCATCGTTAAAACTGAATTTTATTTGCCATGTCAATCATTTTGAAGTCTGACATTAACAGCCAGACCGGCCTAAAAAATGTAGCCACCCATATAATAAAAAGAATGGTGCATAATGTGCTGCAGATATTTCCAAAATATATATCAAATATTAGGGACACCTGTGGTTCCAGAACGGTTTAAATTAACTAAAATGTCATAAATGTTTTACTGTTGTGGGCTGAAATATGAGCCGGACACACTCTCAACGGAGATGTGCGGTGTTTATTAATGAGAGCCGGCGACTGTGTTCACAGACTCGGTTGCGAGCGCAGGGACAGTCAGGGGCCGCGGTGACACAGTCAGAAACACATGAAAGCGGTTCAGGGACGAGGCTCTGAAGACTCACACACACTTTGTTCTCCGCTTCAAAGAACGACGCTCACTCGGAGGAATCCACAAACAATAGAGGAAGACAAAATGATAAAAACAGCCAGCTGAAATGAATGGCCAGAGAAACTAAACTACTCGTACCTGACTGGAGCGCCTCGGCTCTGAGCCGGTTTGAGCACCACCGTCACCGTGCTGTCCGTCTGGTTCAGAGGAGTCTCCTGATCATACGCCGGCATCGACGGAGCTGCAAAGAAGTTACATTTCATTCATATTGCACTTTTAAAGTGGCAATGCACAAAGTGCTTTACATTTATGCATTTAGCAGACGCTTTTATCCAATGCGACTTACTGAGCTATAATTATTCAGGCTATAATTTTTTTTTGTCAGTACATGTGTTCTCTACACAAGCTTCCGTCTGTATCCTACCCTTAAACGATCTGAGATGACCGAACACCTGAGAAGAGACGATGACAACCCCTCAGAGGACGCCAACCATCAGCGATTATACTGACTTAACCAAAGTCTGCCATAAATGGAGGATCAGCACCTGGAGACAACCTCTACAGCCCTGACCGTCAGCGGAGTCTAGGACACATAGATGAGGCCCAGAGACAGATCTCCAGTGAGGACCTCGTCACCTAGACATCCATCGGGGAAAGACCCCTGGAACCAGTGGACCACTTACACTCTGACTTTGCTGCAGTTGGAACAAACTACTGATTTGTCTGGCCGGAGGGGAACTGGCCCCCCAACTGAGCCTGGTTTCTCCCAAGGTTTTTTCTCCATTCTGTCACCGATGGAGTTTTCGTTCCTTGCCGCTGTCGCCTCTGGCTTGCTTAGTTGGGGACACTTCACTTGCAGCACAATCATCGACTTGATTTCATATTATTTAAACTGAACTGAGCTGGACAATGCCATTACTAAATTCAATAATGAAATGCATTCAGCTGATAATTGAGTGTTAAATCTTATCATTTTACATTTTTGACACAATTTTCCTATTTTGATATTGTGCCGTTGCTTTGTTACAATTTGTATTGTTAAAAGCGCTATATAAATAAAGGTGAATTCTCTGGGAATCGAACCCACAACCTTTGTGCTGCTAACGCAATGCTCTACCACTGAGCCACAGGAACATTACACTTTATTATTATACTTTATTATTATTATTATATTTAACACAGTATAAAAACACTGTAATTAAAGAGCTATACACTCAGTGTTGGGGAAAGTTACTTTTCAAAGTAATGCGTTACAATACGCTAAAAAGTAACTAATTACGCTACTTAGTTACTTTTTATGGAAAGTAATGTGTTCCGTTACTTTTGAGTTAATTTTTCAATCTGGGCAGGGCTGCTCTAAGGATACTAGGAGGCTGCCAGGTCGTTGCTAGGGTATGTTGTGTGGTTACTAAGTGGTTGCTGGGCTAGAGTGTGGTGGATTGTTACTATGAGGTTACTAGTGCGTTTTTGGTCCCTAGAATGTTGCTTGGGTGTTCTGTGTGGTTACTAGGAGGTTACTAAATGGTTGCTGGGCTGGAGTGTTCTGGATGGTCAATAAGAGGTTGCCAGGTGGTTGCTAGGGCATCTTGTGTGGAAGTTGCTAGAGTGTTCTGAGCAGTTACTAGTAGATTACTGTATTTGCTGGCCTATAATGTTCTGGATGATTACTAGGAGGTTGCTAGGGCATTTATAATAACTATGAGTTTGCTAGGGTGTGCTGGGTGGTTCCTAGGAAGTTGCTAGGGCTTTTTTGATAACTAAGAGGTTGCTAGGGTGTTCTGGGTGGTTACTAAGAGGTTGCCAAGGCCATCTGCATGTCCATTGAGTTACTTCATAATCTTCTATGCATGTTCCAGACTAAAGCATCTGCTGCAGACACACACCTGAGATCTTGGTGGTGGCCTGGGTGATGGCGGGGGGTCCGAAGCCCTTGGCGGTGCTGGCTCTGATGGTGAAGGAGTACGTGGAGCCGGGGTAGAGACCCAGAAACACGTGGCTGGTTTCATTTCCCAGTTTAACCACCTTCCCGCTCTGGTTAGAGAGATCCAGCACCGGGTCGAAGGAGCTGACGGCTTTATACGAGATCTAGGGGAATGAGAACAACACAAACATCAGCTTTAATGTCAGAATCACACAAATTAATTTCAGTGTCACCAAACAAATGATTCAAGAAGTGCTTTGAGTTCCACCAAATTAGACTCTATTATAATCCGAAATGCTTCAAGGCCCTTTTCAATTATCAGCCTGCCATAAATAAACAAAGACATTAATAATAACATCCGCGTTTCTGATAGAGCAGGGCAGAGATCTGAAAGAAAAGTGTCTTCTCCTCATATTTGGAGGGGTTTGTTCATTACGCGGCATTAATGAAGCGTCGTACTCGAAACACTTTGATTTGTGATCTTTGATATTTTCTATCATGAGCTTCTGTTTCTCATAACCTCACACTGCTATTAGATTTAAATTATCCCCACTCTGAAATGAGAAAGTAAACGACGTTCCTGCAGTACCGATCTGGTCAGGGATGGAGAATCTGAGGACGGGGAATCTCACTGGAAATGTACAAGGGGAACAGAATGTCTGGAATCAGAGAGAGAGAGAGAGCGGAAGGAGAGGAAAGATCAGGGTTCCCCTGATAAGAGGAAACAAGTCCAAACTGTCCTTTTGATATCACGGCCGTCAGAGAGTCTCAGCTTCAGCGCTTTGATACTGTCAAATCAAAGGCAGGACGTCACTGTGAGCTCATGGACAATCGAGTCTACGGTTACTCCCGCATGACTGCACGCACGCACACACACACACACACATGCACGC
>CM050422.1:614276-649276 GCA_027564155.1 Gymnocypris eckloni scoliostomus
TTCTCAGATACTGTAAATGTCAGTACAGTAACAGTGATGTAAACTCGACCCTGCTTCTCAGATACTGTAAATGTCAGTACGGGTAACAGATATAAAGCTCAACCCTGCTTCTCAGATACTGTAAATGTCAGCACGGTAACAGTGATTTAAAGCTCAACCCTGCTTCTCAGATACTGTAAATGTCAGTACGGGTAACAGTGATGTAAAGCTCAACCCTGCTTCTCAGATACTGTAAATGTCAGTACGGTAACAGATATAAAGCTCAACCCTGCTTCTCAGATACTGTAAATGTCAGTATGGTAACAGTGATGTAAACTCGACCCTGCTTCTCAGATACTGTAAATGTCAGTACGGTAACAGATATAAAGCTCAACCCTGCTTCTCAGATACTGTAAATGTCAGTACGGTAACAGTGATTTAAAGCTCAACCCTGCTTCTCAGATACTGTAAATGTCAGTACGGTAACAGTGATGTAAAGCTCAACCCTGCTTCTCAGATACTGTAAATGTCAGTACGGTAACAGATATAAAGCTCAACCCTGCTTCTCAGATACTGTAAATGTCAGTACGGTAACAGATATAAAGCTCAACCCTGCTTCTCAGATACTGTAAATGTCAGTACGGTAACAGTGATGTAAAGCTCAACACTGCTTCTCAGATACTGTAAATGTCAGTACAGTAACAGTGATGTAAACTCGACCCTGCTTCTCAGATACTGTAAATGTCAGTACGGTAACAGATATAAAGCTCAACCCTGCTTCTCAGATACTGTAAATGTCAGTACGGTAACAGTGATTTAAAGCTCAACCCTGCTTCTCAGATACTGTAAATGTCAGTACGGTAACAGTGATGTAAAGCTCAACCCTGCTTCTCAGATACTGTAAATGTCAGTACGGTAACAGTGATGTAAAGCTCAACACTGCTTCTCAGATACTGTAAATGTCAGTACAGTAACAGTGATGTAAACTCGACCCTGCTTCTCAGATACTGTAAATGTCAGTACAGTAACAGTGATGTAAACTCGACCCTGCTTCTCAGATACTGTAAATGTCAGTACGGTAACAGTGATGTAAAGCTCAACCCTGCTTCTCAGATACTGTAAATGTCAGTACGGTAACAGTGATGTAAAGCTCAACCCTGCTTCTCAGATACTGTAAATGTCAGTACAGTAACAGTGATGTAAAGCTCAACCCTGCTTCTCAGATACTGTAAATGTCACGGAAACAGTGATGTAAAGCTCAACCCTGCTTCTCAGATACTGTAAATGTCAGTACAGTAACAGTGATGTAAACTCAACCCTGCTTCTCAGATACTGTAAATGTCAGTACGGTAACAGTGATGTAAAGCTCAACCCTGCTTCTCAGATACTGTAAATGTCAGTACGGTAACAGTGATGTAAAGCTCAACCCTGCTTCTCAGATACTGTAAATGTCAGTACGGTAACAGTGATGTAAAGCTCAACCCTGCTTCTCAGATACTGTAAATGTCAGTACAGTAACAGTGATGTAAAGCTCAACCCTGCTTCTCAGATACTGTAAATGTCAGTACAGTAACAGTGATGTAAAGCTCAACCCTGCTTCTCAGATACTGTAAATGTCAGTACGGTAACAGTGATGTAAAGCTCAATCCTGCTTCTTGACTATGTCTCGTGTGTTAAACTGTAAACTTGAGCCGTGACAGAGCAAACACAACGAGCACATGACGGCTAAATGACGCTCGGCCTCTCTCACCAGTGGTTAATTGAATAATTTCAGTGTGACATTTAGATGGAACTATTAGCAGCTCTTTATCATTACAGCTTGACATTTAAATAATGTTTTCTAAATTATCAGCACATTATTGGCTCCTGTTCGTCCTAATGGCTCATTCACATCAGCTTTATCATGCATATAGATGACGTGATTTCACCAGACCAGACAATGAGAGAAGTGTGTGGGTGTCTAGATTACATTAGAAATGACCATTTAGAGCTATAAAGAATACAATTATACATATATGTACACATCCAAACTACTGCTCAAAAGGTTGGGTCGATATGGTTTTTTAATGTTTTCGAAAGAAGTCTCTTCTGCTCACGAAGGCTGCATTTATTTGATTAGAGATACAGTAAAGACAAAAATATTGTGGAATATTATTAATATTTAAAATAACTGATTTCTATATGAATATCTGTTAAACTGTAATTTAATTCTGTGATCAACGCTGTATTTTCAGCATCATTACTCCAGTCTTCAGGGTCACATGGTCTTCAAAAATCATTTTAATAAGCAAGGTGTTGCCTTTCTTGGCCAGGGACCATTTGAAAAAGAGACTATAGTCTCAATATGAACCCCCCTGGTTTAATAAAGGAATTAAAAAATAAATAAAAATGCATCGTAACCCAACATAAAGCATCATAAAGCACTGCAACGCATTTTAATTCAACAAAGCATTGTGACACTGTAATGCAGCATAAAGTATTGGAACGCAGCATAAAACATCTTAATGCATCATAATGCAACAGATCATCATAAAGCATTGTAATGCAACATAAAGTGCCGTAATGTGTTGTAACTCAACAAAGCATCAAAACGCATTATAATGTAATAAAGCACCGTAATGCAACATCATAAAGCACCGTAAAACATCATAATGCAACAAAAGCATCATAACACTTCATAACACATTGTAACGCAATATAAAGCATCATAACGTATTTTAATATAACAAAGCATCATAACACTTTATAACGCATTGTAATGCAATATAAAGCATCGTAAAGCATCTTAATATAACAAAGCATCATAACACTTTATAACACATTGTAACGCAATATAAAGCATCGTAACATATCTTAATGTAACAAAGCATCATAACACTTTATATGTAACAGCATATAAAGCATCATAACGTATTTTAATGTAACAAAGCATCATAACACTTTATAACGCATTGTAATGCAATATAAAGCATCGTAAAGCATCTTAATGTAACAAAGCATCATAACACTTTATAACGCATTGTAATGCAATATAAAGCATCATAACGTATTTTAATGCAACAAAGCATCATAAATCATTGTAACACATTCATTAATACAAGTTCTCTGTTTAATATAAGTTTGTCACTGTAAGATTAATAATGAATCAACAAGCATTGGTTTTGTTCAAAGAAAGGGAAGGATCTGATTTTAAAGTGCTGCAAATCCTGAACATATATCTTGTAAAATGTGGGGCGTAATCGGTAATATCGATGCTGTCACGTTATTATTTTAATGGGTTTATGTATTAATTTCCTCACTGAGGGAACCCTATTTGGAGTCTGCTTTCATTGCATGGAAAAAGAGTAAATGGTGAGTTTTGTTTTGGTGTGAATCATTCTCATCTCAGAGGTCAGTTTGTCTGATTGGTGTGAGTTTTGGCTCAGATATGGCTTTATCATTTGCATCTTCACTCGCTCCGATCACACTTATTACAGTGAGAGTATAGTTGAGTTTTCACACTGTCACTGATAATGTGATCCGCTCCGTCTGAAGGTGATTTCGTCTCTCTCCATCTCAGTCGCTGACGGTCTGATGGCTGTATTGATGGACGGAGCGGATCGCTCCTCACACTAGTTAATGAAACGCAGCTCTTCTAGCAGGCGCTTTAATGAGATCAGCGGTGTGACCTGTCGGGCTCGATCTGATTTGTTAGACTGATGTGTCGATCTGCTCGAGAAGATAAGGAGGTCACGGGGTCGCGCTTTAACATAAAGGGAAGCGGGTCGCACCGCGTGAACCCAATCACTGGAGTGATGGTGTTACCGTGGCAACCGCGCCTGGGATCGATGCTCAGTGTTAACTGGGATGGAGATCAGAGAGACTGGGAGTTATTTAGCGTCAAAACTAATGCTCACTGCCCTCAAAACAACTTCCAACTCACACAACCACCATCATTCAAAAGTGTTTTCTGAAAGAAATTATTACGTTTATTCATCAAGGACGCATTAAACAGAGATATTTATAATGTTACAAAATATTTCTATTCAAATGTGGCTATGTTTTAATAAAACAAGGCAATGAATTCTTAATTCATGGCCACAGTTTAATTAAAACGAGTAAAGAAATTCAGTCATGGGAGCAATATATATATATATATATATATATATATAAAAACTCACAGAAGTGAGTACACCCCTCACATTTTTGTAAATATTTTATTATATATCTTTGCTACATGTGTAACAGCTTGTGTAAATTTGCTGTCCCCTCAAAATAACTCAACACACAGCCATTAATGTCTAAACCGCTGCCACAAAAGTATGTACACCCCTAAGTGAAAATGTCCAAATTGGGCCAAATTAGCCATTTTCTCTCCCCGGTGTCATGTGACTCGTTAGTGTTAACAAGGTCTCAGGTGTGAATGGGGAGCAGGTGTGTTAAATTTGGTGTTATCGCTCTCACTCTCTCATACTGGTCACTGGAAGTTCAACATGGCACCTCATAGGATCTGAAAAAATAATTGTTGCTCTACATGATCACAATTACAGTGAGAGTATAGTTGAGCTTTCACACTGTCACTGATTCTGAAGGTGATTTCGTCTCTCTCCATCTCAGTCACTGTCTGATGGCTGTATTGATGGATCGCTCCTCACACTAGTTAATGAACGCAGCTCTTCTAGCAGGCGCTTTATGAGATGTGACCTGTCTGATCTGATTTGTTAGACTGATGTGTCGATCTGCTCGAGAAGATAAGGAGGTCAACATAAAGATCGCATACAGTAATCACTGGAGTGATGGTGTTACCGTCAAAGCGCCTGGGATCGATGCTCAGTGTTAACTGGGATGGAGATCAGAGAGACTGGGAGTTATTTAGCGTCAAAACTAATGCTCACTGCCCTCAAAACAACTTCCAACTCACACAACCACCATCATTCAAAAGTGCTGAAAGAAATTACGTTTATTCATCAAGCATTAAACAGAGATATTTATAATGTTACAAAATATTTCTATTCAAATGTGCTATGTTTTAATAAAACAAGGCAATGAATTCTTAATTCATGACAGTTTAATTAAAGCGAGGAAAAGAAAATTAAGGGCAATATATATATATATATATATATATATATATATATATATATATATATATAAAAAACTCACAGAAGTGAGTACACTCACATTTGTAAATATTTTATTATATCTTTTCATGCGACTGAACAGCTTGTAAATTTGCTGTCCCCTCAAAATAACTCAACACACAGACATTAATGAAAAGCAGACAAAAGTAGTACATAAGTGAAAATGTCCAAATTGGGCCAAATTAGCCATTTTACTCTCAGGTGTCATGCCTCGTTAGTGTTACAAGGTCTCAGGTGTGAATGGGGAACAGGTGTGAACAGGTGAAAAAGGTCACTGGAAGTTCAACATGGCACCACAAGGATCTGAAAAGAATTATTGTTGACTACATAAAGATGGGCGAGATAAGAAGATGCCAAGAGTAAAACTGAGCTGCAGACGGTGGAAGACCATACAGCGGAACAGAACCGGTAGAACAGAGGCCAGGAAACCACAAGAAGAAGGACGTGCTCAGCGTAAAACAGAGGTTGTGCACACTGCATCAAATTAGGAAGGAAGAAGAAGAAGCAAAAACAGATGCACACAAGAAAGAAACAGGCTGAAGACAAGCAGACTAAGGACAGGATTACTGGAACAGGCGCGTAAAAAGCAGGGGAAGAACGAGAAGGAATAGCGAGACACACAAAAAGCGTGGAAGTGAAGAAGGTGCAAGGAGACAGAGCTGAAAACAGAGATCAGAAGACAGCACAAAGCTGAGTGAAAAGGATGCAGAAGCGTGAGAAAACAGCGGATCTGGCTTGGGTGATTCAGAAAGAAATAGAGCATGCTGAGAAAACAGAGAGACTGAAGAAGAAGAGAGGAGTCCTAAAAACAGAGACACACAGAAGAGAAGAAGAGCGACGAGACAGGATATAAGGCCCGACAGCCGATAGTGAAACACAGAAAGACAAGACAAGCATAAGACAGTAGAATACTGAGGAGTCTAGATTACAGAAGAAGGGATCATGCATCATAAGAAGAAAGCATTATAAACAACACAGAAAGATCAAAACATGAAGAAGTCACAAGAGTCAGAAACACAGAAGCTGAAAAAACAGGGAAACACAAGAAAGAAGGAAGGAGGGGAAACACAAGAAAGAAGAAAGAAGAACGACAGAGTAAAAACAGAGACGGGGAAACACAAGAAAGAAGGAAGGAACGACAGAGTAAAAACAGAGATGGGGGAAACACAAGAAAGAAGGAAGGAACGACAGAGTAAAAACAGAGATGGGGAAACACAAGAAAGAAGGAAGGAAGGACAGAGTAAAAACAGAGACGGGGAAACACAAGAAAGAAAGAAGAACGACAGAGTGAAAAACAGAGACGGGGGAAACAAGAAAGAAGGAAGGAACGACAGAGTAAAAACAGAGACGGAGAAACACAAGAAAGAAGGAAGGAAGAACGACAGAGTGAAAAACAGAGACGGGGAAACACAAGAAAGAAGGAAGGAACGACAGAGTAAAAACAGAGACGGGGAAACACAAGAAAGAAGGAAGGAAGGACAGAGTAAAAACAGAGGGAAGGAAGGAAGGAAGGAAAGAAAGAAAGAAAGAAAGAAAGAAAGAAAGAAAGAAAGAAAGAAAGAAAGAAAGAAAGAAAGAAAGAAAGAAAAGAAAGAAAGAAAGAAAGAAAGAAAGAAAGAAAGAAGAAAGAAAGAAAGAAAGAAAGAAAGAGAAGAAAGAAAGAAAGAAAGAAAGAAAGAAGAAAGAAAGAAAGAAAGAAAGAAAGAAAGAACTCACACACACTCTCTCTCTCACACACACACACACACACACACACACACACACACACACACACACACACACACAATAGCAGTGTGTTCAGGTTTGCAGCAGCTCTCAAGGTTATCAGAGATTGTATTGTGTCTTGTGCACACGCTCTTTTATTCTCTAGTTTGAAGTAAAGACGGTCAGGCGGCTTTTATTAGAGCTCTTCGTGAGGAAAAACACACAATCAGACGGAAGCTTTGCATTCAGACCAACGCCTTTGTGCGGCTCACGAAACAATAACGAGCAGAAACGATAAGCCTGCATACCTCCCACAAAATAATTCACTTTCAAGGGTAACATCTCATTTTTCCCAGTACATCGGTGTTTCTTTGTCACTGGACGTCCATTAAGCTCGGCAAAGAGAGAACAAAGACGGGAGAGAAAACACTGGTTTCCTCAATCTGCCGCGGCTGAAACACAAACGTGTAAAGCACGACTGATGTCTGTCATTGAGGAGCTAGACAGAGGAGTGTTAGGCGTTAGGCTCAGTCAAGTTAGTGCAGGTGAACAGATGTAAGGACTCAGAGGGAACCAGCATTCAGTGAAACACTGAAGAAGGTCATCCTACACAAGTCAGGCTTCACAAACAGATTATACAGTGCATTTGTGCACTCGACATCTAAAACTATCAGCGGAAATCTCATATGCAATGGGAGTAGATTGAAATATTTCATGATCACACTCTTAAAAACAAAGCTTATGTATTGCATCTATTGATCAGAGTTATTGTAGTATCACTGAAGAGTTCATATTCATATTTTAGTTAAAACAAACCAATCTTAATGCATTCATATGTTTTTAATCAAAATATAAATATTTAATACAACATTTAATGCCCATGTGAATTTATTTTCTTAAATATAAAAATATAATTGTTTTCAATTTTTCATTTTTGTAGTAATTTTGTTGTGTTTTTTGTTATTTTCATTATTTTTGTTGTTTTAAATATTCTAAGTAGTTTTAACATGGAGTTTTATTCTATTAATATAGATACTATTGCATTTTTATTAATATTTCGAAATAGTTCTTATTGTTAGATGGTATGTTTGCATTTTATTTTTAGTTAACATTTAATTTTAGTAATGTAATATTGTCTAGTTATTGTTGTAATAATATTTAGTACATTTTTGATTTTAGTAATATTTTAGAAATATTTATTTGTTTTCATTTTAATATTGTTTTGATTTAATTTCAATTAATACAAATCTTGGCATGTGTAATAATAAAAACACAAGATAACATGAGATTTCAAAATATTTGCTTATTTCCTATGCGAAGATTTTAGCCAATCACAGCAGCAGGCATTTGCATTGAGTCTTAAAGGAGACACGTCCCTTTAACAGTGTTCATATCAGAGAGCTAAAATCAAGGTAGAACGTGGCTTTTTACTTCAACTTTTATTTATTTGTATAGCACATTTTAACGCAATTGTATTGCCCAAAGTGCTTCACAATTTAAAAGAAAACATATACAAAGATTAAAACAATAAAGTCTATCATAATTAATAAGAACAAACCACTTAAATTAACCACTTTTATTCCTAAGTTATGTTTTTGATGTGGAAATCAGTGTTATGAGTGCACCTTAGGAAACATTATAAAATAAGAAAAATGCAGTTCACGACCTGTTAAAGTTTTTTCTTTAAATACTATTATTATACTATATTTAAATGTTTTATGGTCTATGTTTGGAAAGTGTAGTTGAACTACTTTATTTTATGAGTCACTCGTAGTTCATGAAGCTTCAGCAGCACCAAACAGAATAAATGCAGAAGTTAAACTGCACATCACACATGCTAAGAGCAGTACTGACACACACACACACACACACACACACACACACACACACACACCCCTGTAGGCCTGGTGTGAAGGCCAGAGACTCAGACTCATCCATCGCCATCAGCTCTGCAGAAATGAGAAACAGTGAGACCTTCAGCAGGAGGTCAGAACCCAGAAACAGCCTCCAGTTCCTCAACCCTTACACACACACACACACACTCTCTCTCTCTCTCTCACACACTCTCTCACACACACACACACACACACACTCACACTTCAGGTAGGACAGTATGCCACCGCGGCCCGCAGCTCATCTCCACTGATCTCAAACACATTCAATATCACCGAAGGCGTTCAAGTGCAGATGGAAAGATCACGGTTCTGAGCCACACCATCAAAGATGCAGCACAAAAATAAATAAAGATTATTTAAAGAAAGTAGTATAAAGAATCTACAATATATTATAAACATTACATTTTGAGTGTAGTGTAAAATTATATATATGTGTGTGTGTGTGTGTGTGTGTGTGTGTGTGTGTGTGTGTGTGTGTGTGTGTGTGAGTGTGTATAATACAGTAAGTATGTATATATTCTAAAATATCAAAGTTTTAGTGTAAATATGTATAGTAAATGTGTTTGTGCGTGCACGTTTACAGTTATTAAATATACTATGTAACTCATAAAGATATATGATAGATAAAAGGTTTAAAAAGCATATATAAATAATACTGTATAAAATATGAAAATATGTATAAAAACATACAAATAGTTTTGAATATGTATCATGGTAGATGCTTTTTTTCACTTAATGATGCCTCATCAACAGCATCTCTCTCCTGTGGGGTTCCCCAAGGCTCTGTTTTGGACCCGTTGCTTTTTGCTTTGCATTGATTGTATTGATAAGTACTTTTAAAGGCATATGCTATCACTTCTATGCATACACTTTGGATGGATGGATGGATGGATGGATAGATGGATATGCACTCATATTCAAGATAATAACTTTTTCATATTTGGCTCCCAAACTCTGGAATAGCTTCCTGATAACGTTCGGGGTTCAGACACACTCTCTCTGTTTAAATCACATCTCTTTAGCCAAGCATTCATATAATGCATCCCATAATCTTGTACTGCAGGTATATCTGAACAAACACACATTATTATGCTTTAGCTTGGGTTGAACTGATAATTTCATCCAGGGTTGTTCCTGGATGGAACAACATCTACGCTAATTGTCTTTATTTGTTTCTCTGTTTCTGGATTAACATCCCATAATTACACAAGCTTCAGTCTGGATCCAACCCTTCAATGATCCGAGATGACCGAACACCTGAGAAGAGATGATGCTAACACTCAGACAATATACAGAATTAACCTAATTTTGCAATAAGTTAATTATATTGAGTATAAATCTATTTTAGAAACGTAATTTCCTGTGAAGTTGCTTTGCAAAGATTTTATCATAAAAAGCGCTTTACAAATAATCTTGAATTGAATTGAATACAGGCTATGAAAACAATTCCTAAAGGGACAGTTCACCCAAAAATCATCATCATTTACTTGTCTTCATGTCGTTTATAAGAACAAAAATACAATTGGAACTGAAACCAAATGTACAAATTATTTTATGCCCCACAGAAGAAAGTAACTCATACAGGTTTGAAATGAAATGAAGGATAGTAAATGCTGACAGAACTGTCCCTTTAATATTCTTCTGTAATATGACAGCATTTATCAGACGGTCGAGGTTACCTGCGCATTTGGTGCGTGCTCTCAGCGGCGGCCCCGGGGCCCCGGTTCCTCCCTCCAGGGGCCGCGTCAGCAGCACGCTGATCTCGTACTCCGTGTCGGGGTCCAGATGGCCGATCTTGTGCGAGGTTTTATCGACGGGCTGCAGGTCGTACATGGTGCCGGAGACGGTGCGGTACTCCACCTCGCGGTTGATGATGGGCCCGTCTCCGTTGATGGAGTTCGCATTGAGCTGGATCCAGAGATATGTGGCCCCGACCGCCATGAGCTGAGGAGGAGCGATGGGAACCGGCGGCTCTGAGAGAACAGACAGAACATTTAATGTGAATCACAGCAAAAAAAATCAGCGTTTAATCCATTCATAATCCATACTAACGCTTCGTCCAGTGATAAAGTGCATCTGCTGTTGTCTCGCACATCAAAATCCAGACATATATTAGTTTAGAGCTGTTTTGTAAACGCTGCAGATTTCTCTCCTGATTCAGACCAGAACACTTTTTCACTGCAGGAAGAGTTATTATGGATTATGGACTCTATGGTATTTTTTATTTATGTATTTGTTTAATCTTTTGTCTTCTCCAGATGTTAACTGATGGACTGGAGTGCTGTGGATTATTGTGATGTTTTTATCAGCTCTCTTTCTGACGGCACCCATTCACGGCAGAGCATCCATTGCTGAGACACTGATGCAAGATATTAATACCGTTTTCTGGAAAATGCATCAAAACGAAGTGAGTTTATGATTAAAACAAGAACAAATATCTGTCCGTGGGGCCATTTAAAAAAATAAAACTAATTCAAAAGGCAAACAGACCAAATTTTTTTTCTTGTTTCCAGCAAAAACTCACTTATTTTGATGCATTTCTCAGAAAACAAGACTTAAGTCAGTGTGCATCTCCATTAAATGTATTTTTAGATTTAATGTTTACATATTTGTACTGAAAAAAATACAAAAAAAGAGTACAAAATATTTTTTAGCTGTGTGACAGTTTTCAAAATCTTTTCCATAACTGTATTTATAGAGTTAGACAAAATGTCACAAAGCTGTTTTTATCAGACCGTGTCCTTAAAGCAGAAATAACGGAGAAAGTCAACATGTTCTCCTGAATGTTCCTCTAATACTGGAAAGACTTCACGTGAATCATCTCCCAAGAGTCCTCCAGACGGCTCTGTGTGCCGCTTTACATCATTTAGTGCAGTGAAATAAATATAGCACCACTGTGATTCAGTTCTATAACTCATAATGGAGTGGAACATGGAAACATTGTATTAAATTAGATTAATAATAACTAATATAATATTTAAAATTAAATATGATTCAAATGTAATAAAAATAGGTAATATAACATTAAAAATAGTTAATAATTAAACTAAAGAAATTTGTAAAATTACAAAATGTATTATTATACTCTATAAAATAAATATTATAGTCTTTCTCTCGACACACACACACACACACACACACACACACACATACACACACACACACACACACACACACACACACAGACAGAGATGATTATTATAATTAATTTTTAACTTTTACAATTTTCTTTACTTCTTAATTATTTTTATATTTTATTACCCATTTTTATTGCATTTTAATACTATTTTTATTTTATATATATATATATATATATATATATATATTATAAAACAAAATTATTAAAATTAAAAAAAATCTTTAGAAACTACATTTAAAAATAAGCATTTCAAAAAAGAAATAAGCGAAATAATAGAGGAACTAAAGCAATTGTTCAAAGAGTATAAAACCTTGGGAAATTAATAATATGAGAAAGTGTAAAGAAAATAAATAAATATATATATATATATATATATACACATACATTTTATAAGATAAAAGTAAAAAATAAGTATAAAAACACACTATAAAACATAGTTTTTATACTATAATTTTCTAGTGTTTTATAATACATAGCGCATCTAAAATAACACTTGTTTTGCATGAATGTATTAACTAATGATGTGTATATCATGAATGCAATGTAAGTCAAACGCTTAAATGTTTTTCTCACATTCTCTCCAAATGAATAAAAAATAACAAAGAGCAACATAACAGGAGTCTTATCATTGCACGTATGAGTTTCACGAGGACAGCTGAGCGAGTTGTTCATTCACAGAGTGTGTTTATAACAGTTCACGTTCATGTGTGTGTCTGCGACTGCAGACGGTGTGTCTCCATCACCCCAGAAATACCCATAATCCTCCCCGGCCCAGCTGCTCATTAACCAGCACCTCAAACGAACCGCGTAATCCTGACGCCACACGAGAACAGAGACGGGTCTCAGACTCGTCCGGCTCGCTTCTGCTTCATTCAGGCTTTGCTCACTTGTCTCTGTCTGTAATTTTACTAACATATCGACCTCTGACCTCATGAATGCAGAGATGCATAATCACGCCGAATGTGAAGAACATGCTCGATTCATTCAAATGCGCTGAAGCCTCGCGAAAATAAGTCTGGTGCTTCATTTTCCATCTTTAAAATACCATTCCTTATGATTTTTGAGTGAAATATGAGCTGTATGTTTCACACAAGTGGCATTAATTATATATAAATACTATCAAATATATTATAAAAGTTATAGCATGAAAAAATATGTTACAAATATGAAATACATTTAAACAAAAATGTATAGCATAATTATTTTTGTTATACTGTAGTTAAGTATAACATTTGAAGTATAAAATGTATAGAAAGGTTAAAATACTTGAAAACATTAAAAGTTAAAAACTATAAAAAGTATGAACACTTAAAATATACTACTGTACTTAAGCATGAAAAGTACAACATTAATAAATATACTATCAAATATATAAAAAACTGCATTATTGTTTTTATTCTATACTGTACTTAAGTATAATTGTTTATACTGTAATAATATACTATACTAAAATATATGATAATATACTATAAAGCATTAAGTTATATAGAAACGTGTAAAAATCACTAAAGTATTCAATATACTATAAAACACTTAAACCTATACTTAAGTATAAAATATTTAAAATACACAATTGTATTTCTAATATAACATAGTACACAATATTATAAAAAGTTGTAGTGTGAGTGTGTGTGTGTAAGAGAGAGAGAGAGTGTGTGTGTGTGTGTGTAAAAGAGAGAGAGAGAGAGAGAGTGTGTGTGTGTGTGTGTGTAAAAGAGAGAGAGAGTGTGTGTGTGTGTGTGTGTGTGTGTGTGTAAAGAGAGAGTGAGTGTGTGTGTGTGTGTGTGTGTGTGTGTGTGTGTGTGTGTGTGTGTGTGTGTGTGTGTGTGTGTGTGTGTGTGTGCGTGCGTGTTTCTCGCGGGAGACAGGCTAACAGGCCGTTTGATGCAGTGACACAAGGCTGTGCTTTATAGAGACATTCGTCACACATCATTCACACACACAACACAGCGTTTACACACAAACTTATAGTGGATCTGATGGAATAAAACACCACCATCACACACACACACACACACACACACACACACACACACACACACACACACACACACACACACACACACACACACACACACACACACACACACACACACACACACACACTCACTCTTTTACACACACACACACACACTCACTCACACACTCTCTCACACACGCACACACTCACTGTCACACACTCACTATCACACACGCCCACACACTCACACTCACTCACACACACACACGCACGCACTCAAAATATACTACGAAACATTACAAAAATGTATGAAATTATACAAATGAAAAAGTTTGTTTTATAGCTCTATAATGTAACTTGGAAATCATTACTGATTCTGTTTAATGTACTTGTGACGAGTCAGCTGCCTCCGCTCTTATCATCATCATCACTCCGTCCTTTAACGTCGCCCTTCACCAGGCTCCCGACGGGAGAGAGGAGGGGGGGCGCTGAAGCAGCAGGTCTGGCGGCGTGTGATGAGGCACACCTGACGTGAATGAAGCCTCATCACCGCCGCTGTTAAACGCAGAGGGCGCCTCTCCTCGGGAGACCGGTCTCTTTCCCGTGCACGCACGCTGGTGTCCTCGTGGGTCCAGGAAGGGAGCGTAGAGGGATTTCCATGCCGCCAGAGACGTGAGCCACCAGACACACAGTCCAGACGAAACCACACCCGTGATACGGCCGTCGGGCCAGGATGCCGGGCCGACCAGTCCCGTCGAGAGGTAGACGAAGCCGCTGGAGAAGCCACCACCCCTCACGCCCCGGACTTTAGAGGAGAGCGCGTGCGGCCGCCAGACTCTGCCCCTTACCTGGACCCTTCCTTCCAGAACACTGCCCCTCCTTCACAAACCCCGCAGCACAACGAGGACACCAGATCCCCTGTTTATTTTGGACACTTTTCCCCCTATGGACACTTTATTTTATTATATCTGTCGAATAAAAACCTCTCCGAGGCCTGACGTCACACCCACTGTATCCGTCATTTGCTCTTCCTGCCACAGTATGGTTTAATGTTTAGATTTTTTGCACTGGAACATGACAAGAATAAGAGGAGCATCATTTAGTTGAAGTGCATTAAATGTCAAACAGAAGGCGTGTCGTCCGGCCTGGGGGCGGAGCCTCTGATCCTGATTGACAGCTCTCCGTAAGGACAGACGGGATTAAAGCCATCAATCACATAAAGCGGTGATGTAAAATCTACAGGAACATGAATTCAATTGAGCGAGAGAGACACAGAAAGAGCTGAAGAAATATTGGAGGCCATAAGCGCCGGAGAGCAGAGAGCGCGCAAGGATTCAGATGCGGCTGCGCCATAAATTCATATCAAATGGCTGTTGAAGGGCTGCATGTGAAAACACGGATGCGGTCAAGGACTTCTCTTACCGACAAATACACGCCAGAGACATTAACATAAAACATACATCAATCTCCTCAGAGCTTCAGCTCCATCCGCCTGTACACCGTCCTTCACACACACACACACACACACACAGCACACACACATTCTCTCTCTAGAACTACAGTAAGATCATGTTGATATTTAGTCTAGAACTAAATGTGTTACTTTGCCAGTTACTTAAAAAAAGTAATCTGAATGCGTAACTCGCGTTACTTGTAATGCGTTACTGTCAACACTGAGTGTGTGTGTGTGTGTGTGTGTGTGTGTGTGTGAACTCACGTTTGATGGTCAGCTCTCCGTAGTTGGACACTCCCACGCCTCTGTTCGAGTGGACGATGCATCTGTAACGGCCAGAATCCTGTTTAGTCGTATTCACCACATCAAACATGCCGATAAAACGCTGGTTATTCCACGGTTTGGTCGCTTTCATAGGAGCTTCACGACCACCGATTCCCTGCAGACCAGAGAGAAGAGCAGAGGAGCTATTTAGAAAGGACAAATAAAATATACATTCACATATCATAAACACACACACACTCTCTCACACACACACACACTCTCTCTCTCACTCTCTCTCACACTCTCTCTCTCTCACTCACACACACACTCTCTCTTTCACACACACACACACACACACACACACACATCTCTCACACACACACTCTCTCTCACATCTACACACACACACTCTCTCTCTCTCTCACACACACACACACACACACACACACACATCTCTCACATCATCTCACACACACACACACTCTCTCATATCACACACACACACACACACTCTCTCTCACATATACACACACTCTCACACACACACACACACACACACACACACACACACACTCTCTCTCTCACACACACACACTCTCACACACACTCTCTCTCTCTCTCTCACACACACACACACACACACACACTCTCTCTCTCTACACACACACACACACACACACACACACACACTCTCTCTCTCTCTCACACACACACACACACACACTCTCTCTCTCTCTCTCTCTCTCTCACACACACACACACACGTGTGTTTCCTCCAGCTGTCAGCCGGTTCACCAGGCAGATGGAGGCCATTTGTTCGTCAGTGATATTTCTTCATTACTGTCATCAGGGACTCTGCTCTTAATGTCTGGAGCTCTTTCCTCTGTTAATGAGGACGTGTTTGTTTAAGTGACAAACTGCCGGGTGCTAAGAGAACGCAAACAAACGACTCAAACATCTCTCACACTCCTCACAGGAGCCTCAACTAAACTGAACTGGTCTGTTCTGATCATAAACACACCTCACCTTCAGTTCACGTAAAATCTGTTTATTGACACATTTATTACTACTTTTTTTTTGGGTCACATCTACATAACATCAAAACCAAGCTACAAATAAATATTAGTGAAGGTTTTACATTGAAACAGTTTTCACTTTGTAATTAATCAGTTAATGTATGTAGTTTTTTAAGGAGGTTTAGAAAATAAAAGCACTGATGGAATAATTGAAGAAACTCAGTTTTGATTGCTCTGTTGTTTGACGTCAGACGACATTACAGCATCAGACTATCAGATGTGTGAGATCTAAACAGCTGAGAAGAAAAGCAAACTCAACACAGCTTCATTAAACTCAGTAAACAGTAATGATGCTGAACCGTCACGCGTCCCAGCGGACAGATGAGGCCCTAAACGAGCCTCTGGGTTTAATGAGGCGCTCTTCTGCGGGACATTCAGAGCGGATTCTGACAGAAATCAGGGGATGAGCTGCTGTTTCTTCATTAGTCATTAACACACACGTCTGCAGATGATCAAGTCATCGTTACTAACGCAGAAATAGTTCATGTGCATCTGACCTGCAGCCAGAGGTTGAAGTCGTCTCTCCATTCTCCGTTGACGGTGCATTGGAACGTGGCCGTCTGTCCGGCGTTCACCTCCACGCCTTTGATATGGAGAAAGTGCGGCGTGTTCACTGGAGAAACAGAGACGAGACACTAAATCCACAGAGAAACATCTCAATATAACAGCAAGATCGTACTAACATCTCAATCAGCACTCTACACAAGATTGCATAAGACCTTAATGTTTTGCTTTCTCTTTGGAGTGTTATACGATCCCTAAAATTTCAAAGACTTAAGTCTGAAAACCAAAGAGATATTCTTTATAAAAGTTAAGACTCGTCCACGCCCTCCTAAAACACCTCATTCAAACACACCCCACATGTCTACATCACCATGTGGGAAGATTTGCATAACTCCGCCCAAATGTATACGCAAAGAAAGAAGGCGGGCTATTATTATAGCATTGTTGTTCTGGAGACTCCGTGTTTCGTTGTGAACGAGAAACTACTTTGTTTGGGATCCAAAAGAGGACACAACTAGAAATCAGTGGTTCAGTTATATTTACAACACTGTTTCTGAACAGCTCAACGCAAATATTGGAGTGTGTGCAGCGCAATTTACGCAGGACTGTGTCCTGATCCTGGGATAGTAGCCTACAAAGTGAACACTATGAATGGTTGTGAACACTTCCAGCGTCGCAAGGACTGTCTGGAGCTTCTGACTCTCAGCCTATGAGTATGTTTTCATGTATAAAGAATTCCAGTTTCAGATGAGATCTCTGCTCATATCAAAAACATCTGCAATCAAAAGTCAGAGATCAAATACTCGAGCTGCTCTTCTCATTCATTTATAACTCTTTTCTCAAGATGTTTTATTACGGATTTCAATATCACCCTCTCAACCTCGCTGTTTTTCATAACGAGCGCTACACAAAAATCATTATTGGTTCTCATTTAATCTGCGCTCAGCTAATAATATCCCCCTAAAACTCTAACCTTAACTCTATTGATTTAAGAGCGAGTGGAGGCCGGCATCTTCTCATTCGTCTCTACAAACAAAGCACACTCATATCTGGGTCAATATGCATTCAAACCCAAACGCATCTGTGAGATGAAAGCTCATTTAAATCAGGTTATGACGTCTAATATTTGACTCGCAGGCCGCAGTGACCTTGAATTGATCTGCGGAAAAACTGCTAATTCAATCAGTGCCTGTGTCTCCATTCTTCCTCGCGCTCTTTAATATTTCAGCAGCCATATACTCTTCCATCCGATCAGTCAAATCAATAATATTAGGAGTCTTTTAAAAGATGTGACCGCTAAATGTCATTAGAGTAAATGAGTAAATTAAACTGATGTCTGATTAGCGAGTTCATCTCTGAGACGCTCCGAGTATGTTCAGAAAGAAATACTAGCATTCTGCATAATTAATATACTGTATATTCTATAATGCACATTAAATATCAGGCAGTGTTGAGTGGGGACTTTTACTTTGTTGTTTCTATTAACACTGCAGAAATTATATTTGACTTGTTTTCTACAAATATCTACACTTTCAAAAATAAAGATACATTTACTCGAGAAGCAAAAGGGCTTAAGATATTGTGTCTTGTTTTGTGAGTTTAGACTTAAAACTAGAAAACTAAATCTGCCAAAGAGGTCAGAAGAATAAACGTGTTTTCCCTGTGATTTTTAGAGGATTTTATTTTTTCCTGAAAATGCTGGTTAATGTTATCACATCGGACTAAAACATACTCATGCATACGAGTATATACATACATATGTTCTCATTTCTAAGTCGCTTTGGATAAAAGCGTCTGCTAAATGACTAAATAAAAATTAAATAAATAAATAAATAATACTGACTTTACAAACCTAGGGTATAACCCCACCCAAAAGTAAACAATTAAAATTAAAGTTAAAGTTAAAAATTAAATTAAATTTTATTTTAATTTAATTTAATTTTAAATTAAAATTGATGTTAATATTCAAATTTATATTAAAGATGAAATAAAATAAAATAAAATAAAAGTAAAAGTTAAAGTTAAAGTTAAAAATTTAATTACATTAAAGTAAATTAAATTTGTATTTTATTTTATTTTAATTTAATTAAAATTGATGTTAATATTAAAATTTATATTAAAGATGAAATTAAATTAAATTAAAATAAAAGTTAAAAATGAAAATGAAAATAAAAATTGATGTTAATATTAAAATGTATATTAAAATTAAAGTTAAAGTTAAATATTAAATAAAATTAAATAAATACACTTGGGTATGTTAAGATTTGTTTCCCTTGTGATGTTCCCGATCAAAAATGACTAGCCAACAAAAAAAAATGCTTATAAATTTCAAGCTATGCTTTATTATTAAAAAACATGTTTTTGTTTCAATCAGCACAGGTTTTATATTTCTTTTTGGAACTGATTGATCGTAAAACATTATCTGAGCTTATGCACTTCAGTTTTTGAGTGAATATTGCTAAAGTTAATAATAAGTAAATAATGCTGTGCTAAATTAAAAAGAAAATCAAAACTTTGAATCTAAGATTTGACGATAATATGAGAGCATAATGAGAGATTGACAAGCAACTGTTAAAAGGCTGGTTCTATTTCAGTGGGAAGGATTTTCAGTACAGTGCAAGGGTTAAATGTATTTTCAGACCTCATTGGCAGGTATTTTTCCTGTTTTAAGCTTAAAATCACTTAGTTTTGATACGTTTAAAAAAATAAGACTTCATATCTTAAGTCATCTTGCTTGTAATTTTGATTTAAGAATAAGAATTAATTTAAGATTTAAGACAAAAATACTATATATATATATAATTGATTGATTTATTTGTTTACAGTGAACACTCCATGTAAATAGCACATATCACCACTTTGCACTAACAGTGTCTATTCTACTTATTTTAAGTCAAGAAAAGTAGAGATGTTAAAAACCATAAAGTCCTAGAAAACGAAGGTCCCTAAAGAGTCTAACATTAACAAAACACTAACTTTCTCAGTAAATCCAGTTGAGCTCTATGTATTCCGGTTTAATCTGCTATTAAAGGATTAAATATCTGCTTCACCGATCTATAATCTGTATTCTATTCACAATCACTGAACAATAAACAGTTAATACGAGGATAATCCAATCAAACACTGGTGTTACAGTCACATTCATCAGCATCTGCACACGCCTGCTTTAAAGTGCATTATTTATATATTTAGACACTATGTACTTCAGTATGCATCTCATAGACATTTTATATTGCGGAAATAATCAGAGATAAACAGTATGACACGCAGTTGGATTTTTAGAAAATAAAACTTAAGAGGAAATAGAAGAATTGGGAGATTAAAATAAATATTATTCAGGCAATGGCAGCAGCAAATTATTCACAAGCATCCCATAATTCAGTAACCGTAATCTGATTATCTTTTTAAAACAAACTGATCTAATTACAATGACTTAATTTAATTAATTACTTAATTTTATTTAATCAGTAGTTTTTACTCAATATATTATATAAAAACTGATTACAAAAAAATCTAATTATATAATTTAAAATAACAGTTTACAATTTTATTACATATTTTAAAATGTAATTCATTCATGTGATGCAAAGTTGAATTTTCAGCAGTCCATGTGTATTTAATTGAATAATGAAAAGCATTATTGTAATTATTTAATTAATAATTGTATGTACATGCATGAGCTTGGAATAATCCAGATATTTCAGCCCGATCTCGTACATATTTTACGATGTGGCTAATTCATACGACCTCACTCGTACAAATTCATACGATTTTGGCTAAATCGTACGTATTTTATGAGTTGGCAATTCGTATGAATTTGTCCGAATGACCAACATGTTACTAAATCGTACGAGTGAGGTCGTACAAATTAGCTACCTCATAAAATACGTACGAATTGCCGTGAGATAGCGTTGGATATTTATATTTTTCTGAAAGAAGTCTCTTCAAGTCTGCATTTATTTGATCAAAAATACAATTAAAATTGAGAAATATTGTTACAGGGTAAAATTGCCCGTGTTCAATGTGAATGTCTATTAAACTGTATATATATATATATATATACAAACACATATAGGAGTAGTAATCCAATCAAACACTGGCAAATCTATTAAAATCCATAACAGTTAAAAAAAGATGCCTTGTAAGTGTGCTGCCTATGTATGTATGACCCTTTCCACCCTTTCCACCCTCCTCCATTCATCCTGCCTACGGCGTCTCTTTTACACCCTGATATCTCTACAGCACTACACGAAAGCTTTATCGTCTTCTTCCCTCCTCTGTTCGCTCTTTTGTTTTCTTTATTATGCTCTCTTTTATGGCCCGGCTTCAATGCCTGGAGAAAGACAGGCGATATTGATATTTGGAAGGTGGCAGGAAAAGGCCAAGGCGCGGGTGATGAGGGTGTTTTTACGACAGAGACGGGGTCTTACTGCACTGATGGCCCTGGAGGACGACGTCCTTGATGGCCAGCATGCCGCGCTGCCCGGAGGTCACCGCTTCAAAGACGATCTGCGGAGGAAAGAGAAAGCTCATAAGCACAGTGATAAATGGACACGGTCACAAAATGCCACATGCAGGAGTCCCACAGGGTTCGAGAAGGTGAGGCTTTACACAACGGCGCGTGAAGATGAGGAAAGCACCATTCACAATGGCCATTACTGCTCATTAAAACACCATTTGGCTTTAGTTATTGGACCAAACTTGTTAAATCTGCGGCGTAAGTGGAGCGGGCTCCAAGGGTGCTCACGGCGTATCGGCTGTCTGTCAGATGGTGGCGTTTATAGCCGCTGTAAATCACGGCTCTATCGGTGAGATGCTGTGGCAGCATGTGCTAAATCTGCTCGCTTCAGACTCCGTTTATACAGCCAAACAATTCAACTCGACAGCCGGACTCTGGGGGTCAGGGCTAAAGAGTGCCGAGCGAAGGATTCTGGGATGCATGCTCTTTGCTAAGGTTTCTATTATGATGCATATTCGGTGTGTGATTTGACAGGCATCCCTTGAGCCGGTTCTCTGGCGCAGGACAACTTCACGGTCACACTGACCCGAGCCAGCTGTTGACCGTGGATATGAGGTGATAAAGCAGATCAAAGTAAATATACAGTGAAATATCAGCAGCTGAAGCCAAAAACGAGTAGTTTTGCAATAATTGTTTTAAAGGACAAATTCACACAAAATGTAAGTCATCAGTTTGTTTTAATGCCACGTCAGCTTCTAATGCCAAATCCATACTTTAGTTATAAAATTTACAAATAGAAACTAATTAATACCAGCAGCCATATCACCCTGCAGCCCAAGACCGGTCACCCAATGAAGCTAAGCAGGGTTGAGCTGGTCAGTACCTGGATGGAGACTCCTGGGAAAACTAGGTTGCTGCTGGAAGAGTTGTTATTGAGGCCAGCAGGGGCGCTCAGCCTGTGGTCTGTGTGGGTCCAAACACCCCAGTGTAGTGACGGGAACACTATACTGTCAAAAAGCACCGTCCTTCGGATGAGACGTTAAACCGAGGTCCTGACTCTCTGTGGTCATTAAAAGTCCCAGGATGTACTTCGAAAAAGAGTGGGGGTGTAACCCCGGCATCCTGGCCAAATTCACCATTGGCCTCTGTCCATCATGGCCTCCTAATTTTTCCTAATAATTCTAGAACCAAATATTTTTCTGTCATCATTCACTCTCCCTCACAATGTTTCAAACTTGAATGACTTTCTTTCTTCTGTGGAACACAAGGTTTTCGAAAAATGTTCATGCTGCTCTGTTCCATTCAATAATGTACAGTAAATGTATATCTTGACCAGTGTTGTCAAGTCTGCAGTTTCTCCGCAGAATTGCGCTACTTTAACACTGTTACCGCAGGTTATTTTTTCCATGTCTGCGGATTGAAGGGACCCCAACAACGTGATATTTAGCCCCTGGAATGTGAAAGGGGAACCCTGCCAAAAAAAAAACTTTAATTTTATCAGAGGAACCCCCTTGAATTTCAATTTGGCCAGTTTTTGCCATCCCCAAACATACATAGAGAATCTGATGTTTGACTGCCTAATCAGAGCAGACAGAGGGACAGGATTCCCCTGGAGTACACGAGCACAGATGAGGAACAGGAATGAATGGCTTCTTCAGGAACTGGGTGCGGTTCTCCAGATAGACCATAATATCACACAGCACTGCCAACTCTCTCACTCACACACACACACACACACACACACTGCAGCAGCTGCATCACTTTAACCCCGCCATTGCCATCAGCAGACTCATGCTGCTCTTACGGACCTGGACCAGACAGAGATGAGTCAAGATAAGATGAGACAAGAGGAGAGAATGAGACTAGATGAGACAAATCAAGATATTCAAGAGAAGACTAGATGAGCTGAGATGAGACAAGAGTAGAGAATGAGACGAGACGAGATTAATCAAGATATTCAAGAGAAGACTAGATGAGAGCTGAGATGAGACAAGAGTAGAGAATGAGACGAGATTAATCAAGATATTCAAGAGAAGACTAGATGAGAGCTGAGATGAGGCAAGAGTAGAGAATGAGATGAATCAAGATATTCAAGAGAAGACTAGATGAGAGCTGAGATGAGACAAGAGTAGAGAATGAGATGAATCAAGATATTCAAGAGAAGACTAGATGAGAGCTGAGATGAGACAAGAGTAGAGAATGAAATGAGACGAGATTAATCAAGATATTCAAGAGAAGACTAGATGAGAACTGAGATGAGACAAGAGTAGAGAATGAGATGAGATTAATCAAGATATTCAAGAGAAGACTAGATGAGAGCTGAGATGAGACAAGAGTAGAGAATGAGACGAGACGAGATTAATCAAGATATTCAAGAGAAGACTAGATGAGAGCTGAGATGAGACAAGAGTAGAGAATGAAATGAGAGGCGATAATCAAGATATTCAAGAGAAGACTAGATGAGAACTGAGATGAGACAAGAGTAGAGAATGAAATGAGATGAATCAAGATATTCAAGATATTCAAGAGAAGACTAGATGAGAGCTGAGATGAGACAAGAGTAGAGAATGAAATGAGACGAGACGATTCAAGATATTCAAGAGAAGACTAGATGAAAACTGGGATGAGAAGAGTAGAGAATGAGATGAATCAAGATATTCAAGAGAAGACTAGATGAGAGCTGAGATGAGACAAGAGTAGAGAATGAGACGAGACGATTCAAGATATTCAAGAGAAGACTAGATGAGAACTGAGATGAGACAAGTGTAGAGAATGAAATGAGACGATTCAAGATATTCAAGAGAAGACTAGATGAGAACTGAGATGAGACAAGAGTAGAGAATGAAATGAGACGATTCAAGATATTCAAGAGAAGACTAGATGAGAACTGAGATGAGACAAGAGTAGAGAATGAGACGAGGCGATTAATCAAGATATTCAAGAGAAGACTAGATGAGAACTGAGATGAGACAAGAGTAGAGAATGAGACGAGGCGAGATTAATCAAGATATTCAAGAGAAGACTAGATGAGAACTGAGATGAGACAAGAGTAGAGAATGAGACGAGACGATTCAAGATATTCAAGAGAAGACTAGATGAGAACTGAGATGAGACAAGAGTAGAGAATGAGACGAGACGATTCAAGATATTCAAGAGAAGACTAGATGAGAGCTGAGATGAGACAAGAGTAGAGAATGAGACGAGACGATTCAAGATATTCAAGAGAAGACTAGATGAGAACTGAGATGAGACAAGAGTAGAGAATGAAATGAATCAAGATATTCAAGAGAAGACTAGATGAGAGCTGAGATGAGACAAGAGTAGAGAATGAGACGAGATTAATCAAGATATTCAAGAGAAGACTAGATGAGAACTGAGATGAGACAAGTGTAGAGAATGAAATGAGACGATTCAAGATATTCAAGAGAAGACTAGATGAGAACTGAGATGAGACAAGAGTAGAGAATGAGACGAGACGATTCAAGATATTCAAGAGAAGACTAGATGAGAGCTGAGATGAGACAAGAGTAGAGAACGATGAAGCTTCGGTTTTTGGAGCAAGTGTGTCGAGAAGCCAACAAACTTCTCATCGCGCTAATGACATTACACAGGAGTTATGATTAGCATCTCAGGACTGAAGACGTCCGATTGCACTTAAATATGATATAACCTCCAGAGGTGCTATTTCTGGAGTCAAAGATCTTTACGAGGACGTCTAAATGGGACAAACGCAGAAAAACAAACAGTTCTGATCGCTGACCTGATCGCACCAATTAGCATGGCGGCTTCAACCGTGTCTTTCTAGTGAGAAAAACAGCAAAATAAGCCTGTAATTACAAAATAATGTCCAAAGCACCAGGTGGTTTCATTTTGACGATCACTTACGATACGATGCAATTAAAGCGTCCTGTAATTATCCCTACGTCGCTAATTAGATACACATTCGCTCTAGTCTTATCACAAAGAGCGATTCATGTGGAATCTTTTCAAGAGCTGTAATAACACACGCTAGTTAGAGATCAATCATCATCCAGTCCAACTAATCAAGCAACATTTGAGATCGTTCCTAAATGCAGACTGAGGGTAAGGTGAGAGAAAGACAGAAAACACCATGTAACTTATCACACACACACACACACACACACACACACACACACACACACACACACACACACACACACACACACACACACACACACACACACACACTCTCTCATTTGAGATCGTTCCTAAATGCAGACTGGTTGGAAATAGGTCTAAGAATAGAAAAGAAACACAGACAGCTAATGGTTGGCCTGTTATACCCATCGATGTCAGATATGTACATGTTTAACTGCTCCCAAAGCCGGAATGTGTGTGGGTGCATCTTCCTGACAAATGTGCTGGATGTGTTCATGAACACCAGTGAAGGAACATATTTCAGTCGGCTGAGGTTAAGACCACAGATGGACGGTCTCCGTTTACCGCGGTACGCACTACACACTCGCCGTGTGTTATTCTGAGGGTTACATGTGTGTGAATGAAGAACTTCAGGTCAGATCAGGGTTGCATGGACTTCTTCTGCTTTAGCAGCTTTATTTCTCCTGTTAAATTGTTTTTATTTGGAATTTCAGCAGAGGAACATTTATAACTAGAACCTTTTTAAACACATTAAACTTACATTATGATAAAAAAAGCATGAAACAATATTCACATAAAATTCACATTAATTGCATGGAAATATTAAAATAAACCAAGAGAAAAAAAATAAAACACAAAATATATATATAAATTATTATTTGTATTATTACTTTTAATACAATTATTATTTTATTAATACATTAATAAATAAAACCATACCCAACAAGTAAAATGTCCACTACAGCAGCCCAAATGAAAAAAAAAAAAAGTATTCATAATATATATATATATATATATATATATATATATTATATAATATTAATAGTATTATACATTATTAATAACATTTTTATAGCATTTTTCTAAGTGCTAAACATTTATTTATATGTTAAATAATATAATTTATAAGTTATTTGTTAAATATAAATTGTAAACAATGAGGCTCAATTAAATATATATTTTTTTAATTGTAAATATATTTACAGTAGTTAAATGTATTTAACGGGGAAAATACATTTCCAATCTTACAGCAGCCAACATTTAGGCTAAATTCACATTGAAATATATGGAAGGCAAAATATTTTTAAACATATTTCAAGATATACAAAAATGGACAAAAAATTGGAAGAAAATATACAGTACAAATATATTTTGAACCACATTTTAGAAAATATATATTTGGCCATTTTTATAAATATGTATAAAGTGCTCAACTGAGTTCAATAATAGTGTGAATATTGATATCAATTGTGAAACTAATTCTAGATGAAACATTATTCAGATCAAGTTTTGTTCTCATCTGATCAGTTAAATCAATAATATTACTGAATATTAGGTTTTAATAGATGTGACCACTAAAGGTTTGAAACGCCATCAGAGTAAATTAGTATTTTAATTCATTTAATGCAATCAAAAGTTCAGTAAAGCATGAATAATGTGCCTGAAGCCAACATAATCATGGATCTGGTTTATGAATCTTCTCGAGACGTCATGATCACGTACGGCAGGTTCTGGTGCCGTTTCTCCTAATCAGACCGGGTCTGGTCATCACCTCGCTCGCCCGCTCCTCAGCGCCGCTCTAATGGAGTAATTTACCCAAACACGCTTCTCCTGCGCCGGGTCACCGGGGCTCGTTCCACCAATTAACACGGGGCTCCGTCAGCCCCCATGAGAGCCGCTCGCTAATGACCAGCATGTGTGAAATCAGAGCCGTCGCTCGCTCTCTCGCTCTCTCTCTCTCTCTTCAGCACATGTGAAAATGAAGCTCTACAGGAGCAGAAAATGTGATTCTCTTTCTCTCTAACGGAAGGACAGATTTTCATTATATTCACCTGAAATTGAGGGTCAGGTGAGAGAAAGACACACACACACACACACACACACACACACACACACACGTTTCCATTTTTTTGTGGGGACTCTCCATAAGCGTAATGGTTTTTATACTGTACAAACCGTACATTTAAAATGTAATGTTTATTTTATTTTTATAACTGTTCATTCTTAGTTTTGTACATTAGGGTTGTAAGTTACACCTATAAACATTAATGTGTATAGCATTATTTCAGTTCCCGTGATGGTGTATTTAGCGTTTGTGTGAATAACACCGTGCATCTTCTATATATGTTAATATTTAAAAGCTGCTCGTGATGTGCTTTAGTTTCTCAGCACCGCCTACTTTTGGTGGTTATCAGTGTATTACAAATGTTCAAAACATATTTCAGTGGTTGATATATTAATATTATATCAGTTAATACTATATCAGGTATTTAAACGTAAATTTAAGTTTAAACCATAAAACCTCAAATGTTGCTACCGTATTTTTTACAGTAAAAATGTTGACGTTTTTACCGTAAATGTAGGGATTTTTTAGTTTAGTTGACAGTGTATGTGTGAGTGAATCTGACCTGGTAGAAGTTGGGCCAGTATGTGCTGATGGCCAGCTCCACCTGGCTCCAGCTGCGTCCGGCCGGTCCAGACGTGTTCCACACAGGTAAACCCATGGGGCTGTTGTTCTCCTTGATGTAGACGTTCAGATGCCCAGGCCGTCCTCCTCCGCGTCCCGCCACGTAATACTGGAAAATAACACAGTGCGTGTCGTTCTCCTTCAGCTGCGGCGTGAAGAGCAAAGCCTTCTGACCCGCGAACCGAGCCGTCGAGTTCACCATCATGAACGCCGAGCCTGTGGACCACAAACCCAACAACAGAGTCATTCTCAGCACTTCTGCACGGTTTGATTATCAGTCGAGTGAGTTTCTGTGAATTAAATGTATTTGAACTGTACATCACCTTGACATGCGCACCACTGATAAGCTGCTACTGCTAAATATAATGTAGAAACTTCCTAAAAATATCTGTCATGAAAAGCACTATACAGATAAACTTGAATTGAATTGAATGTTGTCGATGTTGTTTTAAATAAATATTTCATTAATAAATATATGTATAAATGTAATTTTAATTTTACAATAAAATGTTTAAAATGGTAATAATTTTTATTTTGTTTGTTTTATTTAATAATAACATTTAAAATGTTTTAATTATTTGTATAATTTAATTATTATATATATTATTATTTTTTTTTTTTTTTATTCAAACAACAACAACAACAACAATAATAATAATTAAGATGTTATAATTATTTTATAATTTAATTATAACATTTATTATTTTGTTTATTTTTATATTTTCTGATTTCCCTTTAATTTTAGTTAATTGTTTATTTATTTTGTTGTGTGTTTTTGTTTATATATATATATATAGTTATTTTAGTACATTTATTACAAGTTGAACTAAGAAAATGTTGCCTTGGGAACTAGCTGAAAATAATTGTAATATTTTATAACTTAGAAAAAATATATAATAATAATAATTTTATTTTAGAAATTACAAAAAATATATATAATTTTTAAATGACAAAAAAATAGTTTTTTTTTTTTTATTACAAACAATATATAATTTATAAATTACAAAAAAATGAATAATAATTAAATTTTTTAAATTACAAAAAATATTGCAATAGTTTTTAACATTTTAAAATCACAAAAAAAAAAAAAAAAAAAAAATCACAATTAGAGCCTTTTTCTCTCCAAAGTAGCAGATGCGTGTGGTTCAGAGTCGTATGAACGCGGGTCACGCGTGTGCGTGTGTGTGCGTGTGTGTGTGTGTGGGGGGGGTTATTACGTGTTCAGATCCGTGATGAACGTGTTCGAGAGTCTCGCCGTCACACACGGCTGTGTTTATCAGACATACGGGATACATTCATGTGTTTATCAACACGTTCAAATCAGCACAGTGACCGTAAATGATTAAAGAGCAGCCACTTCATCAAGGAAGCAGCGTAATTCATCTTAATTAGTATTGCTAATTAATCTATATCTGTTTCAATCAGGCTGTTGCCAAATTCAACACACAATGACTCACACACACACACACACACACACACACACACACACACACACGAAAATGTCAAAGAGAGCTGATCTGAACATCTGGAGAAGACAAAAGCTGAAACAAATTCAGCTTTAAGACGTTTTAATATGAGTCATAATCTATAATAACTCTTCCTCAGTGATAAAGTGCATCTGCTGTCATCTCTCACATCAAAATACAGACACACATTAGTTCAGAGATGTTTTGTAAACGCTGCAGATTTCTCTCCTGATTCAGACCAGAACACTTTTCACTGAGGAATAGTTATTATGGATTATGGATTTATTAAAACATCTTAATGCTGGATTTGTTTCATCTTTTGTTTTCTCCAGATATTAACTGATGGACTGTGTATTATTGTGATGTTTTCATTCTGACGGCACCCATTCACTGCAGAGCATCCATTGCTCAGACACATTTCTACAAACCTGATGAAGAAACAAACTCATCCACATCTCAGATGACCCGAGGATGATCTATTCCTTTAATAAATCTAGAATAATCTACAGAAACCTCACACACTCAGCTGCAATCTATTCTGGGAGATATCTTCTCCAGCTTCTGAACAGCGTTATTAAATGAGAAATACAAACTTTTAATGAAATAAGAGCACTTTATATATTTAGTCTCTCTCTGATATGTTGTTGAATTAGCTCTGAATGAAGCTGTGATTTAAATCAGTGTAGAGTCCATCAGTTCCTCCTAACGAGCGCTTCCTGTCTGTGGAATAATTAGCCAGGACTGTAACGAGTGTGATTGTAGAGCTCCACATCTTCTTCACAATAGTGTGTTTGGCCCAATTAGTGCAGTGTCTGATGAAAGCCAGTGTTGTATTAACACCTCAACAAGCTCAGCTTCTGATTGGACGAGAGACAAGAGTCTGCACTAATGACCCTAACGACCCGCTGCAATACGGTCTCATTCATTAACATTTGTTAACGCATTAGTTATCATTAACTGTGAGCAATATGTGTTTTACATGAATTATATGTTATTTTATTATATTTGAGATACTATTGTGTTTTTTGTCATTTTTAGTTTATATACGTTACCATAATATCACATTGTGTAATTTTACTGTAAAATACGGTAAAATTTGTTTATTTCGTTTATTTCTACAAGTAAAAACCATACATTTACTTAGAACAATAGATAGATATAACAATAGAACGATAGAATGATAGATGGATAGATGGTGTGTGTGTGTGTGTGTGTGTGTGTGTGTGTGTGTGTGTGTGTGTGTGTGTGTGTGTGTGTGTGTGTGTGTGTGTGTGTCTGTGTGTGTGTGTGTGTGTGTGTGTATGTGTATGTTGTATGTGTGTGTGTGTGTGTATGTGTGTGTGTGTGTGTGTGTGTGTATGTGTGTGTGTGTGTGTGTGTGTCTATGTGTGTGTGTGTGTGTGTGTATGTGTATATATATATATATATATGTCTATATAGTGTGTGTATATATATATATATATATGTGTGTGTGTGTGTGTGTGTGTGTGTGTGTGTGTGTGTGTGTGTGTATATATATATATATATATATGTGTGTGTATGTGTATGTGTATGTGTATATATATATATATGTGTGTGTGTGTGTGTGTGTGTGTGTGTGTGTGTGTGTGTGTGTGTGTGTGTGTGTGTGTGTGTGTGTGTGTGTGTGAACAGTTTATTTGCAAAAACAGATAACAGTTTTGTTTATTTTCAAAAATCATGTTTTTAATTGTTATGTTATTGTTATGTACCTAATCAAAATAACCCAACTGCAGATTGATTAAGATTAATTATAATGGTTTATGGAAATCGGTTAAAACAGAGTTATGTGTTTTTGTAAATGAACTCTTGATATATCATATATCCACGTGCCTGAAGTCCAGCTGCTGCATGAGTCCTGAATGAAAGCGTAGTTTAATTGGAGCTCCTCACACAAACGAGCTGCCGGTGTAAAACACGTCTGAAGGTGAAAGGATCACCTGCAACTGATGCTTCACTAGAGCATGCTGGGATAGCGGCAGCTCGTCACACTAACGGCTCTGCTAATTAAACAGAGTCTGGACATGCCACATTATTATAAGAGACGCGTGTTCCCATGTGTGAGAGATTTCTATTAATCAGAGACATCTGAATACAGTGCAGCCTGAAATAACGACACAGATCATTAACGAGAACACGATTAAATTAAAGCCTCGCACTCTGACGGATCAGAATGGATCATTTTATCAATGTGCTTTCAAACCAAACCAATTAAACATTCTAATCAACTTGTGCTAAAATAATACTCGTACAACACCATACATTGAAATGCATTACTTCCAAGAATACTCTTGCAAAGGAGTACTGTAGCATTAAATACACTTGAAAAATATATTCATACAATATTTAGCTAATTATCATTTTATATAAATATCATTTTTAAATATTATATTTTATTTAGTAAATTAATGGTGCATATCTAAATAATTAAATAACTGTTAATGCAAATAATATATTTTTTTATAAATATCATTTATATATATATATATATATTATATTTTATTTAATAAATTAATGTGCATATCCAAATAAATAAATAAATAACTGTTAATGCACATTTTTTATAAATATCACTTTTAAATATTATATTTTATTTAGTAAATTAATGATGCATACCTAAATAATTAAATAACTTAATGCAAATAATTATTTTATATAAATATCATTTTTAAATATTATATTTTATTTAGTAAATGAATGATGCATATCCAAATAAATAAATAACTGTTAATGCAAATAATTATATTATATATTTAAATAGTTTATATTTCAATAAATATGCATGTCCAAATAAATATACAAAAAAAATATTTTAAATAAATATTTAGTTTAATAAATATATTGTTTTTATTTTGTTTAATAAATTAATGGTGAATATCCATATAACTAACTTTCTAAATAAATATTTTAATAAACATTAACCAAATTAATTTTAGTTGTTTATTAAACGAAATAAATAAACAAAGAGACTTGAATATTTTTTCCCAAACTAGATGTCATGAAAGTTGATAAAATATTATTGAAAATTTACATTATTCGATTTTTATATTTAAAATAAATAATATTCATAATATTCATATTTGACATTTAAATTTTTTAGACAGAATATATATATATATGTTTTTTTTTTCAATATCCAAACATATAAAATAAAAACACCCAAATAAAACTCATTTAAAAAAAAAAACAGTAAGTATTTTAGCTTTGCATCCCATACATAAATTTTTAATTGCATTCACATTGAAATCAACAGTTTAAAATGTTCATACTATTTCACAGTTTTACTGTATATTTAAACAATAAATGCAGCCGTGCTGAGCAGAAGAAACAGTAGTGCATATATTTAAGTAAATATTTCAGGTCGAAGGCTGACAATAACGTTTGTGAATCCCTGATTTAAAGTCAACTGAATCAGCAAACAGGTGTAATGTGATTAATTATCATAAATCTCCTCTCGAGCTCGTCTGCCGCTGATCATCAAAGCCGACAGGTTTTTACATTCATTGGGCTGCGAGCGCCGGCGGTAATTTCCAGTAATGACTGGCGCTCATTATTCTGCTCACACTCGGGTCCTGAACCCTGTGAAAATCATTATGTGGCAGAAACGGGAAGGAAGGGGCCGCTCTTTAAACTCAAACCCTCCAGGTCTCATTTGCTAATAAAACCCGGCGAGGTCAAAGCCAGAGAGAAAGCCCGGCGGCGCCTCTCAAAATGTCAATGTAGACAAGCCTATTCTCACATTGTGCCACCAATCAAAAACGCTCTCGCTGTGAGAGTTCGCCCGGAAAAAACCCGCAAGAAAAGAGCAGGGAAAATAATAGCGAATGAGCTCCGACAATGAGGACGGAAAAAACTTCATTCCATCCGTCTGTCTGAAGAACTTTCTTAAACTCTGAGGAAAGGCTTTTCTGTGTGTCTGCTAATTGGCCAGCAGCGGCGCTTCATGACACGATCAGCCCCCCCCACGCGCTTTAATGACATTATCCACCGTAAAGGCACCACCTGAACACTGGTTCATTAATTCAGAGTCATGTGAGGAGCTTCCTCATCAAACGGGATTCAACAACAGCACAAACAATCATTTCAGAGGTGCATTGAGTTATTATATCTAGATGAAAGGTTTATTTTTATACAATTACAGACCAGAGTTATGATGTGATTAAATATTATATATAGACACAGATTAGTAAGATTTGTAAAAGTTTTTGAAAGAAGGTTTTTCTAAGGATGCATTTTTTTGTTCAAAAATACAGTAAAAATTTGATATATTATTAAAATTTTAAATATCAGATTTTTATGTGATTATGTGTTAAACTGTAATTTATTTCTGTATTTTCAGCATCATTACTGCAGTCTTCAGTGTGTCTTCAGAAATCATAAAAATATCATTTATATTATTTTAAATGTATAAAACTTTAAATGTAAATTGTGTTATAAATGAAAAATCCTTAATTACATTATTACAATACTATTTTCATTTCAATTTCATTAAAATAATACAAAATATTTAAATATTATATAAAACATTTAAAAGGCCAACAGTGGCTCTCAAATACATGAATTTAAATATCACATGAATAATAACAAATATTTAATAAAAAAATAAAATAAAAAAAAAGATATAACAAAATTATAATTTTCTTATTTAATATTTCTGATTATTATCAATGTTGAAAACAGTTTTGCTGCACAACATTTTGTGGAAACCATTATATTCTTTATTTTTCAGGATTCACAAATGAATAGAAAGTTCAAAAGAACAGCGTTTATTTGAAATATAAATATTTTACAGTATAAATGTAATCAGAAATGTTTCTTGAGCAGCATATTATTATGATTTCTGAAGATCATGTGACACTGAAGACTGCAGTAATGATGCTGAAAATACAGAAATAAATTACACTTTAACACATATTCACATAGAAACAGTTAATTTACATTATAATAATATTTCCCAATTTTTACTGTATTTTTGATCAAATAAATGCAGCTTCGGTGAGCAGGAGAATCTTTCATGTGGATGACCGTCTTCTCCGAGAGGTTTTTCGGGTCAGACTGAAGCAGAAGGACACTCTCTTCTGTCCTATAATCACATAAGGAGCTGGTTTGTGTCCCGTTTGACTTTCTCTCGACTCAAACACGCGTCAGAGCGGTGAATGCGGCAAGCGTAATGAGTGTATCTGATGCTAATGCTGGACTCCTGAGGGACGTCATCTTCAGCCGATGTGACTGAAGTTCTGATTTAATTCCTGCCGTCCTTCGCTCTTCATGACAGAGAAACGTCTCTGCGCTCGACCCAACAACAACAACAGCAGCAGCAGTGCTCTTACTGTACACACAACACTTCATTCAGTTAATGAGGCTGTGAAAACAAACAACA
>CM050422.1:651776-656776 GCA_027564155.1 Gymnocypris eckloni scoliostomus
CAGATATTTTTGCATGATTTAAGCAAAACCTATTTTTTTCCTTTAGAAAACAAGACGAGTAAATGCATCTGAATTCAAGAATATTGAAAACAAGACAATAAAACTAAGACAGACATCATTTTTTGCAGTGTAGGAAATATTGACTATATTGGCCATGCAGCACTATTCGGCTAAAACACACACAAACGAGTAAGCACTCGATCACGCGTCACGTTTAAGAGCAAAACAATATCCATTCATTTAAGCGGCGTCTGCATTCGTCTGATTCCCGAGTCCTCGTCTCAACTCAAACGAGAGGCGATCAATGCAACATTAAAGAGAGAGAGAGACGCTGCAAATACGGGAAAGCATCCTAATGACTTCCAATATGCCACCGCTAGAGGAAAAACGCTTTAATTAAAATAGATTTGCCTGTTTTGATATAAAAATTCATTCCCAGAGCTTCTGTCTTTGCTCCATTAGCTGATATCGAGCGCTTTTACCGTAATGTGAGGGATAACCGGCTGGTTACTGGGTTGATTCTGCTGGTTTTATTCTCTAATAAAGTGCATTAGTGATCGCACAGCATCTCAAAGCATTATTCCCTCCTTAGAGACTCCAAACAATCCTCCATAAAGAGCTGAAACCCAGCACAAGCAGCTCGTGAAGTCATGCAATCAAACCCGCTTACAACTCAATCAGTGCACTGCAAAAAATGATCTTTGTGTCTGGTTTATAATGCAAATATCTAATATTCTTCAACCAAGATGCATTTACTGCACAGATAAAATGACTTCAAACGTTCAAAAAATACACGTCAAAATGGTGTTAGTTTTTGCTTAAAACGAGCAAAAATATCTACCAATGGGGTAATAAAAATAAAAATGATCTTGTTTAGCCTTTAAATTAAGATGACTTTTGAACAACGTAACTGTATTTAAGACCTTTTAAAGACAATTTAATGATAAATGAACGGAGACACAATATATCTTCTTCCGGTGAATATCTAGAGAGCAGACAGTGTGTTGTAGTGACACTTTAACGTTTAAAATACACTTTTTAATTCATTTTAATTCTTTTTTTTAAATATGATAAAGCTTGAATGGCTCTAATTTCAATTTACTAGGCTTTTAACTTCTGTAGCAAAAAAAAAGAGATGTTTTTCCATAATTTTTCTCGTTTTAAATGTCTAAATCAAAATCAATTAAGAAGTGTTGTTTTCTGAGGAACTGAACACAATTAAATTAGTTTATGATTAAAACAAGAACTAATATGGGATCAGAAAATAAACTTAATTTTAAAAGAAAAACCTTTTCATACACCCGCTGAGTTTTTCATGTTTTAAGCATAAACTCATTTAATTTAGTTTAAAACTACTTATCTTCATTTTGCATCTCAAACTAATGTTTCTTGATTTAAGGATGTTTTGTTGTTGTTGTAGTGTATGCATTACTTGTAATGAATTTAAGATGTTCTGGTCTGATTTAAACCCTATTTAAAGACTTTATTTGTGAGTAAACTAAGACTTTAAGAGCCTTTTAAGACCCAGAGAAACCCGGATAACTTTAAGGCTCAGACGTAGAGATTCATAAAAACCTCAGAAGCCCGTCCTGAACGTGACCCTGCAGAAACAAAGCGCTTAAACCAGCCTAATGTGATTAACCGTACTGGTCTGTTTTGATGGTTTTAGAGGGTTTTAATGGTCAGGCTGAGAAATCCTGATTTAAATGACCGTGAGTTGCTTTAGTTATTCTGAGATGCATCACGAGGCCATTGAGAAAACATGATTCATTTTCTGACCTCATTTGCAGATATTTTATTATTCTTGTTTTATGCAAAACTCGCTCCATTTTGATACATTTGTCAGTCAATAAGACTTGATTTAGCTTCGAGCTAATGCATGTTGATTTAATCCTCATAATGCATTCTGGTCAGTTTTGATCCAGAAGAGATACAAACACATTTAAAAATGCATAGTTTTTAGTAACAGAACTAAAGTTTGCAAATGCATTAAGAAAATAAAATAAACATATTTTTGGATTTCGTACAATTATTTTTAAGAGATATAACCATTAAGAAAAGACTCGTGTTTTCATAATTTTTGGGTCACACTTCGCGGTCAAAAGTGACTTAAGATTTGAATTGTAATTTTTTTGGTGGAAAATAAATGTAATATATTTTTGTTTAATAATATTTTGTATTATTATTTAGAATTTTGAGGGAATTAAGTGATCCTATGCAATATTTCTACAGTTTTTATGAGCAATTTTTTCCACAGTCATTTTTGATTGTAAAGGTACCAAGTGCTACTTTTGGGGGTTTCACGCCTTTAACATATCCGAATCATATCCGTGATTTTTTTGTGTGTTCACACAGCTAATGCGACAAAAGTCACCAATTTTCCCATTTGTCAGACAATAAGACTTAACTTCTGAAGTCATTTTGCTTCAAGCAAATGTATATTGATTTAATCCTCATAATGCATTCATGAAGAGATTCATAAAAGATGCATGGTTTTTATTAAGAGAACAACTATGCAACAAAATACACTTTAACACCCTCAAAATACACATAATTTAATTTTTTCAGATAAAAAAAACACAATTTAAAGAGATATAATAATAAAAAAACGACTTGCATTTCGAGTTTATGTTTCTAAGACCCATCACAAAGCCATTGTAATAAGATGTAATAAAATAATATGAATTCAAAGAAAATTAAGATGATTTTTTTCCAACCCCATTGCCAGATATTTTATTATTCTTGTTCTGAGCAAAATCACACATGATTTTTCATAATTTTTGGGTCACGCTCAAAAAGCTAATTAGTTTTTTTTATATTTTTAATATAATTTGTACAATTATTTTTGATTATTATTTTGATCATTATAATTTTTATTGTATCATTATTTAGAATTTTGAGGGAATTGTATGATACTATGCAATATTTATAAAAAAATTAATGAGCAATTTTTCCACAGTCACTTTTGACCTCCAAGTGTTAATTTTTATTTTTCGACCTTTACATTGACCTTTGACCTTTACAAAACATATCCAAATCATGTCCGTGATTTTTTTTATGTGTTCACATAGCAAATACGACAACATCCACCAATTTTAACCCAAATCTGATATAGCAAAATATTTTTATTTTAAAAGTAAATGTATGTTTTTCAGCCCGTTCCAGCCGAAGAGGCCCATTGAGAAGCTTGACCTCGATGTTCCTCAGTTCAGATGAACGACTGTCAGGAGGCCACAATCAAGCATGAACCTCCACTAATCGATCAGTGATTGATCAGAGCGACGTCTCACCTGGTGGCACCCATGGGTCCAGCGAAGGCTTTTCACTGGTGTCCATCTGCTCCCAGTCCAGGTCATCGTCTCGCCCTTGGGTGTATCCGCAGGATGAGAAGGGCTTCTCGAAGTCACAATCTCCTGCAACAAAAGGACAGACATTTATATTATCAGCGCTTTTCCCATTACCTCGTCCTGGAAATGAGAGATTCCTCCTCCTCCTCGCTTCTTTCCGTCATGATGCGGCCGCTCGTAATGCAATATGCCAAACAACAGCAGCGTTTAAACCGAGATGGAGAGCGATTCGAAGCGAACACATATATTACCATCATTAGCCGCGCCGCATACCAATTTCACAATGACAGAAATGAAGTGTCCAAACTCTATCATCGTTAAACGCTGGGCTGCCGTGGAGCCAGTGAGCATAAATGTGATTCATTTCACAGACTTCCCCTTCACATCAGCTCTCATTCATCCTAATTCTCCTCGCGGGACGCACAACGCCGACCGTCATCTGTGCTTTTAATTCCTGCAATAAACAGGTGAGAATAAACAGAGGAGCTGTCTTTGCAAAGACATTACAATTTAAAGGACTCTGTGACTATCACACACTAATGTTTTTGGTCGCACATCCCAACCAGATGGACTCATACGGAGTTTGTTGTAGGACTATCTGTTGCACAATGCAAAAATATGATTTTTATTTTATTATTACTTATTTGAATTGCTTTCCAGTACAAATATATATATAAGTATTCTTGAATCAAGATCCATGTAAGACTTTATATGATATTGTATATTGTTTTCTGAAAAAAATGCATACAAATAATGTGAGTTATCTGCCAATGTGATCAGAAAACATAATTTGAAATTAAAACAATTATTTTTCTGTCCCCATTGGCAGATATTGTATTACTCTTGTTCTGAGCTAAAACTCACTTAATCTTGATCAGTTTGTAACAAAATAAGACTTAAGCTATTCTTCTTAAGTCATTTTGTAAAAGTAAATGAATCTTGATTTTACCCCTAATAACGCATTCAGGTGCATTTTGACCTGGAAGAGATTCATAAACATTTTTTTTGTTTTAGTTAGAGAAAGAAACTTTGCAAATGTTTTAAGAATGTATTTGTGTATGTATTTATTTAATTGATACAAAAATGTTTACAATACGTTTTCTAACAAGTATATATATATATATATATATACACATACATACATACACACACACACACACACACACACACAGGTGCTGGTCATATAATTAGAATATCATCAAAAAGTTGATTTATTTCACTAATTCCATTCAAAAAGTGAAACTTGTATAATGTATACATTCATTCCACACAGACTGATATATTTCAAGTGTTTATTTCTTTTAATTTTGATGATTATAACTGACAACTAATGAAAACCCCAAATTCAGTATCTCAGAAAATTAGAATATTGTGAAAAGGTTCAATATTGAAGACACCTGGTGCCACACTCTAATCAGCTAATTAACTCAAAACACCTGCAAAGGCCTTTAAATGGTCTCTCAGTCTAGTTCTGTAGGCTACACAATCATGGGGAAGACTGCTGACTTGACAGTTGTCCAAAAGACGACCATTGACACCTTGCACAAGGAGGGCAAGACACAAAAGGTCATTGCAAAAGAGGCAGGCTGTTATATGACCAGCACCTGTATATATATTTTAAAAAATTATGCTTTGTGCTCGGGTCATTTTTGA
>CM050422.1:661776-666776 GCA_027564155.1 Gymnocypris eckloni scoliostomus
ATTAACATATGTAGAAGATGCACAGTGTTATTCACACAAACACTAATCACCATTACGGTAACACACACAATTAAAATAATGGAATAAACATTAATTTAACAACAGCAGATGTAACATACAACTCTGAAGTAAACAACTGAGCAAAAAAAAAATGCTAATGCAAAAAATTACACAAATGTAAAGGTAACATGAAATTCTGGGAATGTCAATTTACAGTTATTCACTGTAAATGTTTTTAAGTACTTCCACATGCGGTATACTACCGTAAAATTAAATGTAATGCCCAATGCAGTATTTCACCGTGTATATATTAGGGGAACATACCGTGAACCGGAGATTTTTACTGTAGCATTTTTACAGTATTTTACCATTAAATTCACGGGCCATTTTTTACAGTATGTTGTATGTTAAAGTGTTATAAGATATTAAGCAGACAGTCTACTAATGCTCTAATGACTGCTAGTAGGCATGTAGTTGTAAAGTTACTTACTGTTATTAGGATGTCTAAAGTAGAATATCATAATAAAGTTAATCTTAACTTATGTTTCCAAACACTCTCCATCAAAGCGCTGTTTGATACCTGATCTTCTGTGTTTACAGTCGAAGTGGCTCGTGTGGGCGGAAAACCTCCATAAGAAACTCTCGATTCTTCACGCCGAACGACGAGGCGCTTGGGACAGAAAGCAGGTTACGGCTGCTTAATATGTGGAGTCATACATCAGAAAGACAAATGCAAATCAAACCCGCGGCGCCAACCTGCGACACCAAGCCTCTCCTGAACACTTCACACGCGGCTGATCTCTCATATCTGCTCAAACACACGCTTAATGTCGGCGCATTGATCATCTGTGTTTGCGCTTCTCAAATGTGTGTTTGTTTCTAGAAATGCACATAAGTCCCAGACTCCAGGGGCCCGGGGCCGACTGGATTCAATCAGTGTTTGCGCTCGATTCATCTGCGCATCTGAACACACAGCAGACGTTTGATATTGTAATGGAGCTGCGAAATACGCCACAAAACTGTCTTCAATAATCCTGATTTTGCATTTGGGTCATTTGACGAGATTCCAGCAGATGATGAATTTAATTTGGCTCAGCCAAAAATGTATAATCTTTCATTTTAATAACATAATAACATAACACACAATACAATATAATAAATAATACTAAAAATAACTGAAGCTAAATCTGAAATAAAATTAATACAAATTATACAGACATTAAAAAGTTAAACAAAAACTAAATTATATATTTTTATTATTACATACAATTTAAATGTAAAAATTAAATTAAATTAATTGAAAATGGAAAGTTTATAACTAAAAAACCAATTCAAAATATTGTCTAAAAACTATAATAGTATCTCAATTATACTAAAAAAAAAAAAAAAAAAATTAAACCATAATAATTTGTTTGCAAAACAAATACACAAATGACAGTCCTGCTATAGTGCTACCAAAATAAATATTGTCATTATAATGTAATGTAATATTATAATGCAGTCATTGATGACAATTATTCATGCTTTCAAGGTTTTTCTTATTTAAATAAAAAATAATAATAATGATGTAATATTAAACAAATACATTTTTAAATAAATTAATGCAATGCAATAATTTTCAATGAATATCAAGTGAAATGTGGATCTGACAGAACTATAATATGACAGATTGCATTTGTGCTCAAATACGCATAACCTTTGACATCATTAATAAACACATGATTTGTGAAGCATTTCCTCCTACCTTGAAGATCTATTTATTTCACCCAAAAATGAATATTTTGCCATCATTTACTCCCTGGTGTCAGTCCAAATCCACACGACTGTCTTCTGTTCAACAAAACAGGAGATATTTTGGGCTCCAATGATGTTTGCTTCCCAAAGTTCTTCAAAACAAATCTTGAGCGGAAGAAAGTCTCACAGGTTTAAATGAATAAATGATGACAGAATGTTTAAATAGTTTATCCAATCTGATATCAAATATTTTTTGAGACTTTCAGATTAAGCTTCAATCTTTTCCTCAAACTAAATCTGACAGAACATCATCAACCCTGACGAAGTGATTAAATAAAGCACAGCTAATAAAAAAAATTGAATAGTAAAATAAACTTCAAAAGATATTTTAGCCCAAAATCATCCTTCTGTCATTAATTACTAATTTAAGCCTGTATGACGTTCAACAAACGAAAGTATTTTGGGCTCCAAATTGTTGTTTGGTTGCCAAATACCTTCACAATATCGTCTCAGTTCAGCAAAGACAGGTTTGTCTTTCAAAATTATGATGATGATTAATAACAGACTGATCATTTTTTGGCTTAAATAAGCTTTTTAAATAGTTTATTTATTTACTGTTCTAAATGTACACCATTAATATAACTAGCTGTGCTTTGTTAAGCATTAGTTTACTGGCAGATCATGTGACCTCTGTCTTCGCTCTCATTGGTAGATGCCACTGTTCATTTGCATAAAGTTAAGCTCAGCCAATCATGTCGGCTCAAACCACCTCATTGGAAATAGCATCAAAACAACATTTAATCTTTGAATGTCCTGATTAAATTAACATACTTCGAAATACGACTGCATGAAAAATCATATTTTAATCTTGATCAAGAGTTTTTCTTCTCTTGATATATTACGCATAATCTTCTGCGATATTAGCCTGCTGCTTATTTATCCCGAAGGTGTTTTGTTTTTATTTGGCATGTGTGTTGTGCTGCATTGGTAACAAGCCTTCACAAGCACTCATAGTTGTGGTTGCCAGATTTCAAGATTTCTTATTTTTTCTCCTAAATCGATATTTTCTGCCCAGTGGTTTACTTAATCGGTCCAACCTGGCAACCACACACACTTTACAGATTTTTTTTTAAATGTATTTTTAATCAAATACATGCAGCCTTGGTAAGCATATGATACATATACATATATATATATATATATAATATTTTTTGTATATGTAAACCTCCAAAAATTTGAATATCATGAAAAAGGTCAATATTTTTTGTCACTCATTTCAGAACGTGAAACCCATATGTTATATAGATTCATTACACACGAATGAAATATTTCAAGCCTTTATTTCTTGAAATTTTGATGATTATGGCTTATAGATAATGAAAACCCAAAATTCAGTGCTAGAAATTAGAATATTACATACGATCAATAAAAAAAGGATGTTTTAAACAGAAATGTCAAGCTTCTGAAAAGTATGTTAATTTCTATGCATTCAATACTTGGTTGGGTGAATGACTGCATCAATGCGGCGTGGCATGGAGGTGATCAGCCCGTGGCACTGCTCAGGTGTAATGAAGCCCAGGCTGCTTTGATATCGGTCTTCAGGTCATCTTCATTGTTGGGTCTGGTGTCTCTCGTCGGGCTTCAGGTCAGGTGAGTTTGCTGGCCAATCAAGCACAGTAACACATGGTCATTGAACCAGCTTTTGGTACCTTTGGCAGTGTGGGCAGGTGCCAAGTCCTGCTGGAAAATGAAATCAGCATCTCCATAAACTGGTCAGTAGAAGCATGAAGTGCTCTAAAATCTCCTGGTAGATGGCTGTGTTGACTGTGGACTGTGGAAAACACAGTGGAACAACACCAGCAGACGTCATCATCATCACTGACTGTGGAAACTGCACACTGAACTTCAAGAACATGGATTCTGTGTCTCTCCACTCTTCCTCCAGACTCTGATTTCCAAATTAAATGCCAAATTTACTTTCATCTGGAAAGAGGACTTTGGAGCACTGAGCAACAGTCCAGTTCTTCTTCTCCGTAGCCCAGGTAAGATGCTTCTGACGATGTTTCTGTTTCAGAAGTGGCTTGGTAGCTCTTTTCCTGAAGATGTCTGAGCGTGGTGACTCTTGATGCACTGACTCCAGCTTCAGTTCACTCCTTGTGAAGCTCTCTCAAGTGTTTGAATCGGCTTTGCTTGACTGTATTCTCAAGCGTGCGCTCATCCCTGTTGCTTGTGCACATTTTCCTCCTTCCAGTCAACTTTGCATTTAACATGCTTTGATACAGCACTCCTTGAACAGCCCCTTTCAGTAATGACTTACCCTCTTTGTGGGGGTGTCAATGATCATCTTCTGGACCATTGCCAAGTCAGCAGTCTTCCCCATTATTGTGGTTTCAAAGAACAAGAGATATTTATACTGTATGGATGATCATTTATTGAAACTCGAATGTAAATATTCTAATATTTTGAGACTGAATTTTTCATTAGCTGCAAGCTCTAATCATCAAAATTAAAACAAAATATGTTTTACTTTACATGTAATGAATTAAAATATATGAAAGTTTCACTTTTTGAAATAAGTTACAAGAAAAAATGAACTTTTTCACATTTTCTGAGATGTAGCTGTATTAGGCTTTGATGGAGGACAGACGATTCGTTTAGGCTGCAGCAGTGATTAAACGAGTTAAAGCCATTCTTCATTCTGCTAGTAAAGCGTCTGATATCTGCTCTGAAGAGCCAAATCGCTTCGTATCAAACTTAATTAGAGCATTTATCAATATGTAGAGCAGCTTCTCCAGCCGAATAAATGATGTTTGTTGTAGAGCGAGAATGATGGATGAACCACGCTTTCACCGAGGTCTGATAACGTCGTTATCTCCCAGAACGAGTCCAAACGCTTGTTACTTAATTAACATTCCTCCGGCAGCAGCAGGGCTGTGTATCGGCGTTATCCATTAGCAGCCGTTATTGATTGATTGATTGGATTCAGTCTCGGACTCGGGTTAATTCCTCCTGATACGATTATTTATCCCTAAACAGCCGCTCGCACCTCAAACTCAATCTGGCAACCGGAGATGTGTTTGTGTTTTTGCCTCTTTTGTCCTTGAAATGAAATACTAATGCATTATTTCAGTGTTTAGCAGCAATGAGTCGAACACGGCGACGAAGAATCCTGCATTCAAATGAATCTGTGTTTCGGTCAGAAAGAGTATTAAAGCCTCCACCAAATAAAGCAAGCCATTAACGTCCACAAAACATCTCAGCTCCAT
>CM050422.1:671776-701776 GCA_027564155.1 Gymnocypris eckloni scoliostomus
ATCTTTTTGCATTGATATACACAATTCACACAGTTTCCAGCTCAAATGAACACGAGTGGCAGTAAAACAACAACTTATATTCCTTTCACATGACTTGTGATTACAGAGGCAGATTATTCATTACTAAAGATTTGTCACATGGTTTCGTGAACAATACTATGTTACGAGCTCAAAACACTTTTACCATCGTGCAGGATTTATAAACTAATGCATTTTTCCATTTGCATTGCATAACCAGCTCCACATGTGGCTTTTCTGACATAATAAACTTGCTTGGTAGCGCACCCGGTGCAGCGTTGCACTTGCAGAGCATAGATCTCGAGAACGAGTGCCGTGAAACACACGTTAAGGTAAAAGATAAATAATATATTGCTGAAATGCTTTTTTATATATATTTTAAAACACATTTAAAAAAATATACACGAAATGATACCCAAATATACCAAAAAATATTTGGTAGAAAATATAAAATCTATTCACATAAACAATGTAAAGTATGTTCCTATATATTTAGCTAATATATATTTGTATACTTTTTAAAAATATATTTGACAAAGTTAACTTTTACCCTTTTACTTAAATAGTTTGAGTGCACAAAAAGAGAATATCACGTAATATCTGTGTAGCTAAAATTTTAATAAATTGCATAAAACTGTTTAAATCAGCAACTATAATTCAAATAGTGTGCACAAATAAGACTTAATTTTAACATTTACTTTACCAGTTGCAAGCAAAGCATGCTGTGAAAATGAAATCTGTTGTAACTCGTTCAGTTTGAGTTATGCTTAATATAATCCTTAAGTGCAATGAACTTAGTATTTGAGTAAATCAACTTTAAATTGGACTGTTTTAGTGCACAATCAATGCACAAGTATTTTCCTAATTTTAAAGTATCATCAAAATTGTTGTTTGGAGAGAATTTGAGTTGTCTGTCTGCAGCCCTGAAACATGTTTTAACATCAAGTGACTAAAGTGGAGCGAGCGGCGTCTAAAAGAAGCACCTTTCGGTTTCAGAGTGGTGTCATTCGAGAAACAGAGAGAAAATTGCAACATGGAGAAAATGCATTGTTTAGTCGGTGCTGAACAGCTTGGTTAAGTGGACCGATTTGAGCCAGATTCACAGGGCCGTCTGGCCATTAATTCAATCTCTCCAGAACGGGTCCAGAATGCTGATGCGGTGGATGCGAGCAAACTCTCTGTGCTCATGTCAATGCATGAGTCACAGCCGCTGGGCCGCAGCTTCAATTTGGACAATAAAAAACAAGCAGGAGGGGCGATCGAATCTTTCCCGCGCAGCACAGACACGGACCATAGAATCTTCCGGAAGATCCCTGAGGAGAACCACAGAACACCTCCGGATCGCTCGTGACACAACACACCTCCGTACTGTACATCTGTACATAACACATGTCTCCCTGGAGCACAGAAGCAGCATTTGTAGCAATAGCAACAATACATTGTATGGGTCAAAATTATCCATTTTTCTTTTAGGACAAAAATCATTATTAAGATCGTGTTCCATGAAGATATTTTGTACATTTCCTACCATTAATTTCAAAACTTAGTAATATGCATTGCTAAGAACTTCATTTAAACAACTTTGTGTGTGTGTGTGTGTGTGTGTGTGTGTGTGTGTGTGTGTGTGTGTGTGCAGTGATTTTTTTTTAACCCTCAGATTCCAGATTTTCAAATATGGTCCTATCATAACAAACCATACATCAATGGAAATATTATTTATTTAGATTATGTAGAAATATCAATTATTTTTTTTATCTATGCCTGGTTTTGTGGTTCAGGGTCACATATGCACATTCACAATTCTGTCAATTTTTCTCTATATTGTTATTTATAACTTACTGTATATTCTCTTTATTATTAGTGTTTTATTACCTATATTATATGCATGTCTGCAGGTTGTTTGCACTTTAACACCAGGACGAACTCCTTGTGTGTGTAAACAGCTCTTTCTGGTTCTGATTCTGATATAAGAGCATGTATCCGGTGTATTTCGACTGATGGTAGGTGTGATATGATGAATCCAGCGTCTGCTATCAGTCCCGGCCGTGTGTGTTTATCCGGATGTGAATTGATTCTCTACGAGGGGTCCGTTCGATACGGCTTGGCTTCAGAAGTTGCCCTCCTCCACGTCTCTCTGCGGTTCGATCGTCCACAGAAGAAGAAACACAAGGATCCGAACCAACCTCCTCCGGTTCAGGCTCCAGACCAGATCCGTTTACAGCACTGTTTTAATGCAGCTCCACACCAATAACGCCCATAATCAAACACGTTCTGCTCAACTGTCCGTGTTAGAAAGTCTGATTCATTACAGCAAAGTGGAACAATGAATATTGAACACTGAATAAACACATCTGACTTACTATCTTCTGTGGCACACAAAAGGAAATATTTGGAAAAATGTGGGATTATTTGGTCCATACAATGAAAGTCATTGTGGCCCATGCAATTTTTGGATCAAAACCATAATTTTTTTTTTTTTAAAAATACACAAGGAGAAAAAGCACAAAAACAGCATTTAAACACTAAATTAATGCAAAAAATATATACTAAATAAATAATATTTATTATAATATAATTATGTGTTAACTCATTTATCTGTAAGTTTCAGTCACACTAATTGAAATTCAAAATCTAAATTGCTCAATTAATTCACACCAACTCTCTACGAAGCCCCGCCCTCAAAAGACACATCAGCCAATCCAAAGTTAGCAGACCCAACGAGTAAAATGATTGACAAGCATAGAGTGTTTGTGATTGGCTGAATAATTTCAGACCACCCTTTGACTCTTAAAATGCTTGCTGGCATTAATTATTTACTGATATCTGGGAAAATGTAATATATTTGCAAACAAAAGTGGAATACCTACTATAACTAATTTTTTCAAAATTGTTGATTCCGAGAATGTTTTAATTTCATCTACAACCTTGAAATCATAATTTATTAAAGTCAAGCAAGCGTCTAAAAGAAACAAAATTATGTTTGAACAATTCATTTAAACCACGCCTCCTCTTTACGAAACCCCGCCCTCTAAAGACACACCAGCCAATCGACTGTCAGCAAACCTCAATGTTCCAAATGATTGACAGATGAAGAGTGTTTGTGATTGGCTAAGGAGCCCCAGGCCACTCCCAATGACTCTTACAAACAAACACTTGGATATTAGCTGCTAACTACTTTTTCATAGTTTGACATTAATATAACTTTTATATTCGGAGCAGTCATTAGTTTGACAAACTACAGTTTGAAAACAACATTAATCTTCCCAGAAGCCCTCAAATCCAGCAGAAAACACAACAAACGGAGAACAGGGATATTTCCCATCTCGCTGTATAATCTCTATAAGTCTAATTTGTAAGAAAGGCGTCCGCTGAGAGTTGATCTTCATTATGTTTGATCATCGCAATAAACAAGACCATTAGCACGCCTTGTTGTTTCAAGATCTGTAACAAATTCCTCTTGTTTGAGAGAGAGGGAATAACTCAAGGTTGAGCGTTCAGACGCAGACTTTGGAGAATTATGAAACGAGTGGGGGAGAAAATGAAACGCTGGTGTTATTTATCACGAAATCACGTTATCTGTGGAACCCAAAGCAGCAAACACACAGAAGTCCATTTATCCGTCTCCTGCTCGGGAGCGAGTGATGGAGAGGGGAATACAATCATTTGGACTTGGTGTATATAAAACAGCAGATGAATATGATCTGAGCAGTTCTGAGCTAAACGCTCTCGGATCACAAGGACAGAATCTGATTTACATGAAGCCCTGCTTACTCAGACTAAACGCTTCTTCTAGATACACCACCAGAGAAACACGTACGAGTCTCCTGCTCACCAAAGCTGCATTTATTTCATCAAAAATACAGTACAAATTATTATAATGTAAAGCAGCTGTTTTCTATGTGAATATGTGTTAAACTGTAATTTATTTCTGTATTTTCAGCATCATTACTCCAGTCTTCAGTGTCACATGATCTTCAGAAATCATAATAATATGCTGCTCAAGAAACAATGCTCGATTCTAAATATTCATTTATATTTACATATAAAAAAAAATAAAAGTTGATATTAATTTCAAAAAAAAAAAAATTAAATTAAAATTAATATTTTTTTTTCGTAATTATATTAGTAACAATTAATTTACAATTACTCTATATTTACAAATGGATCATTTTAAAATGAATATTAATTATAAATATTAAAAAATGATGTATAAATAAATATATATATAATCTTACAAATATTAAATTCCGTATTTAACATTTCCAATGTTAAAAAAAAAAAAATTTGAGACCGTGATACAATTTATTTTTCAGTATCCACGGATGAATAGAAAGTTCAAAAGAACAGCATTTATTTCAAACATAAATATTTTGTAACATTATACTGTCTTTACTGTCACTTTTGATCAGTTTAATGCATAAAAGTATTGATTTCTTTCAAACATTACTTGCCTCAAACTTGTGAATGGAAGCAGCACGACTGTTTTCAACATTGATAATAATCAGAAATGTTTCTTGAGCAGCATATTATTATGATTTCTGAAGATCATGTGACTCTGAAGACTGGAGTAATGATGCTGAAAATACACAGAAATAAATTACAGTTTAACACATATTCACATAGAAAACAGTTGTTTTAAACTGTAATAATATTTTACTGTATCAAATAAACACAGCTTTGGTGAGCAGACATGACTCTTTTGACTGTTAGTGTATTATTTATATATATATATATATATATATATCTAGCCCTGAGAGACCTTTCATTAAAACTATTAAACTATTTAATTTCATTAAACTGTATTAATAGGTACATATTAGTACCTCAAGGGCAGTGTCGGGGAAAGTTACTTTTAAAAGTAATGCGTTACATTATTGTGTTACTCCCTCAAAAAGTTACTAATTGCGTTACTTAGTTACTTTTTATGGAAAGTAATGCATTACATTACTTTTGCGTTACTTTTTAAATATGAGCAGGACTTGATTGTTTGTTTTTAATACAAGAAGTTATATTTATAGCAAATATAAAAGCTTTCACACCAAAAAGTGTGATGAATAAACCTCAGACTGAAGGACGAGTAAATCACGTCTGTACAGAAGAACACAGGAGAAGTTCAACACTCTTCAGTGATTAAACACAATATTAGTTTATCTAAAGTCATGTTTGATTATTAGTATGATTGAACTGATCATCAAGAGGTCATCAGCAAACACATCGGTTAATAAAATGAGATTAGATATATTTGTGTTGTTTATCATATTTAATTATTGCAGGTTTGTGTCATATTCTGAGTTTGTATTTCACTGTTTTAATTCATTTTGATGAATACTGAATCTGTTTTTTGTGAGTGTGATGAATTAATACACATTCATATTTAGTCTAGATTAGATCTACAGTAAGATCATGTTCACACGCGGCACTCAGTCAATAAATGGAGAAAATAACTCAGATATTTTCTAGTAAATTAAAAAGTAATGCGTTACTTTACTAGTTACTAAAAAGTAATATTATTACGTAACTCGCGTTACTTGTAATGAGTTACCCCCCCGACACTGCTCAAGGGTGTACATGCTACTACTCTACTAATATGTACCTATTATGGGTACCAAAGGTACAAATATGTCCTTTTAAAGGTACTGCTCCAGGGACAAGCTGTTTTACCCAAAAGGTACAATTTCAAACCCTTATTCCATAAATGATGAACTTCTCCAGGCTTCTTACAGTCTCCTAACACAACACAATCCTTGATTTTACACATTACCTCGCCTGTTTCTCCTCATTGTGTTGGTCTCAGATTGTGAATCAGTTTTTCCAGCTCGTGTTCAGTGGACTTCGGAGGTTCGTCAAGCATTTAATTGATGATGGAAGGAAACATGACAAATAGTTGTTTCAAGTTTAAAGAGTCGCTGGCATGAATTAATTGTGTGTTAAACAAAGGCAGGCCGTCCCACAGCCTCATTAATACGGTGAATTATTAAATCCCTGAATACTGTTGACCTATATTTCCATCAACTATTCCACTGTAAGAGCACACGGCCTGCAGAAAACAGCATGTTCAACTATTTGTGTTTAGATACAACTCATTTATTTAATCGTTTAATTTATTAGTAATTAGTCATTTGAGCAATTATTAGCAAATTATTACTATTAGTAGTAGTAGTAGTATATACAATTGTTATTATTATTATTTAGTAGTAGTAGTAGTAGTAGTATCATCATAATAAATAACACTAATTCTTATAAATATATATAAAATAATTTATTAATATTGAATAAATGTATCCATAAAAAATTAATTACTATTACTATAAAATTAGTACTGTCAAACGATTAATCGCATCCAAAATAACAGTTGTGTACATATATATATATATATATATATATATATATACACACACACACACACACACACATGCATGTATATATTTAAGAAAAATATGTTCTGTTTATATATTTATATAAAATATAAGAATATAAATATATAAATGTATGTGCATGTAAATATTTCCAAAATACTGTATATGTGTGTATTTATATATACACACATACAAATATACACCGTACATACATACATACATACACACATACATACATATACACACATATATATATATATATAAGGTACACAAAAACGGTTATTTTGGATGCGATTAATCACGATTAATCGTTTGACAGCTCTATACAAATATTATAATATATTGTTGCATTTTTGATAATGTCATCATTTGTGATAAAAAAAAAAATAGTTAGCCAAATGTGGCTTTAGAACAGCCTCAGGTTGACTAATTACTGACTGTGAAAGGATAAATAAATTAAAACTAGAGCGACCGAGAAAAATAAGGGTTACGCATACAAGCATATAGTTATTGTGTTGGGGCCCGTAGCTGGAATATGCTTAGGGCCCCCAAATCACTAAGTCTGTCCCTGAGTCTGTGTACATGATGAAACTACAGAAGCTTTAAATAGGGAAAATATGGAAACTCTTTGGTTATTTTTGAGCGAGATGCTAACGGTCTAATCCGATTCAATGATCTATGCTAAGCTACGCTAACAGTGCTACCGCCAGATCGGCTGAATGCTTTCCAAAACGATAAAACTCTTTAACTCTTGGGGACTGAGCCGATTATGTAGGCATTCATTAGTAAAACACTCTTAATGATATGTTTTAGACCAGCTCTGGAGCTCAGAGACACTAATGAGAAACAAAACACAACTTTCCGTGCAATCGACTTCTGCTGCCCGCAATAACTTTGGATCAGAACTCACGTCTGAAGCGAGAGCCTCGAGATAATAAACCATAATGCACTGCATCTCTCCTGCTTATGAATATTCAGTCGCCATCTGCTCCCAGCATCGGAGGAAGAAAACATATCCACGGTAGAATATTGAATGATTAGATCTGAGCGTGTTTTACGCGTCTCTGGCGCGCTTCAGAAGGACGAGTGCAGGTGTTTAATAACATGGAGGAATTCATAATTCAATTATGATTCAACTCGTTCATTCAACTACATGCAGTGCTCCAGAAACGCAACAAAACATGAGTCTCGTGTTCTGAAAAACTGATCAAAATTAAGTGATTTATGATTAAGACAAGAAGAAATAAAAGTATGGGTTGCAATGGAACGAACATTTTCAGAAACTTTCCAAGATTCTCCGAAAGATTCCAAAAATATTAATCCCATAAAGTTTACTAAATTTCTGGAAAGTTTCTGACCTAATTATAAATAGATTCATAACATAAGCAATAAATCTCTTTCTGATTCTGATATACATTTATTTAAAATATACATTTTAGAATATCAATAATATAAATCTTATTCTTATATTATTTTAAAATACATTTGCAAATGGAAAGAAAAAAATGGAAAGAAAATATCAAAAAGCTAAAAAAACATTTGCAAAATTAAAATAAATAAATAAATTTAAAAAAAACGGAAAGTGTTGTATAATATAATATTTATATATATTAATATATAATTTATTTAAAATATTATTTTTTATCTCATAAATATAAATCTTATTCTTATATTATTTTAAAATACATTTGCAAGTTGAAAATGGAAAGAAAATATGGAAAGAAAATATCAAAACATTCAAAAACGTTTGCAAAATTTATAAAATAAATGTATTTATTATTCTTATTTGTTATTGTTGTACATAATTATAATAGAACAAATGCATGTTACATATTCTTATAATAGTTGTATCATCAATTATTGTCAATAATAATATTATTTTTATTAGTTTGTTTATTGGTATTCATTAATCTTATTTTTCTGACCCCACTGACAGATATTTGTTCTTGTTTTAATCATAAAGTCACAGTTTTTCAGATTTGTCCAGATATTTGTGCTGGAAATCAAGACAAGGATACTAAATATGATTCTATATTGTTTGCAGTGGAGAAAGCACACATGGTCACCGTGAGCGTTGTGACTAACGTCCGTGACGCTCTGCATCAGTTCTTCTCTCCATCTGTCACAGACACGGATCCTTGATTAATAATTAGTGTAAAGGCGAGCGGTGCAGTCAAAGCCCAGAGTAAAACCTCCATTATTTAACGACAGCATGCGCTAATTAAATCCCCGGCAGGTGAAGGAACGACTGATTCTGAGTTCTGGAGCCCAGAGAAGAAGATCTGAGGAAACTCCACCAAACAATAAACATCGTGAATTTATCAAAAATGACAGTAAAGACATTAATAATGTTACAAAATATTTCTAATCTCAGTCTAATCTGTTCTATTGAACCTTCTATTTATCAAAGAAATCTGAAAAATAAAGATTCTATAAAAATATTCAACATTGATAAGAAATATTAAATAAGGAAAATGTTTCAAATATACATTAGTGCTGTCAAACGATTAATCGGTTCCAAAATAAAAGTCTTTGTTTATTATGCATATATAAATACACACAATATTTAAAGAAAATATCATATATACATATACATAAATATTTTCAAAATATATACATGCATGTGTTTGTATTTATATACACATAATAAATATATACACATATATTACATAAAAATAAATTTTAGGTGCGATTAATCGTTTGACAGCACTAATGTTATATATTAATTAATATATCTAATTAAGGAATTGAACATTGTATTTATTTAAATTAATAATAATTTAATAATACAAATATTTGGATAAAAGCGTTTGCTAAATGACTAAATGTAATTTTTAATTAAATATAAATATGTTCGATTTGTAATATACATATTTGACAGCACTAATGTTATATATTAATATCAATAATAATAATATATTTGGATAAAAGCGTCTGCTAAATGACTAAATATAATTTTTAATAAAATATAAATATGTTCGATTTGTAACAGCACAATCAAATGTTGTGGAGGCTCCTCTGAGGACGATCAAGAGCAGACCGAAAGCGTGAAATCACCACGGAGTGTGCGTTTTCATTAAAACCCGTTCAGGCTGCGCACAAAGCCCATTGTGTGTCTGGGAACCCTGCCACGGTGGTTTACTGACGCTCATTGTGGTCCAGACCGGCGTCCGATCGATGATGAACCACCGAAACCCGGCGCCGCCGATGGCTTTGTTAATCTCAAGAATTAATGAGAATCTCGGAGGCTTTGGGCCCCGTGAGCATCTTATCATTTAATTGGCTGGAGCATTGGGAGCCGTGGATGACGCCGGTGCATTCAGAGCCGTTTACCCGGCCTCCGTTCTCTCTATTCTTTAGTGACTGGCTCTCTGTGAATGCAGAGAGAGAAAGACCGGTTCAGGACAAGCCTGGACATTGAACATTACTGAGGTCCAGGGTGGGGGGGAGGGGGGGTAAGATACAATAGCTCCTACATATACAACTCATTATATACTCTAAATACGTGTTTTGTAACCAATCTTTCCATCGCGGGTCAAAATGACCCGAAGGCCTAAAATGTAACTTTCTTTTTTTTTATACATTGAACAATTTTATACTTTTTAATTCATTAATTCATTAATTTATCTTAAGGTAAGTGGTTGCAAACAATTTGATTGCAACCGCTTACCTTAAAAAAATGGCAAATGATATATAAAAAAAAAAATAAAATTCAGTGTACTTGCTGATTCTTTGCAGCTGGTTGTGAAAACTGTGTAGTGAGGGAACTTACTGTTAAATAATTAACAAGCTTTTACCATAACATATTTAACCATTACAATTTTAATAATTTGATGTTTAATGTATGTTTGCATAGTTTTTACACTTTAGAGTCATCAGTTGTCATTGGTTATTATGGCATAGCAAAATACAGTTATATTTTCTCCTTCGTGTTCAGCAGAAGAACGAAAGTCACGCAGGGATTAACCGAATGTTGATTTTGGGGCAAAAGGCTCCTTTAAAATGTCAGAACTTGGAGCTGATGGCAGACACAACATGAGAAGGCGTTGGGTATCAGTTGTGTGTGTGTGTGTGTGTGTGTGTGTGTGTGTGTGTGTGTAGATGAGATCAGCCGCTAAATGATGAAGCAGACGCTCTGTTGACTGAAGGGATCTGACGCCGGTTTGATGTTCCTTCACAGAGGATCGTCCAGATCCCCGAAGCCCTGCGTCTGATCCCTGTTTGTTCCCAGCCCAATCCCTGCTGTGTGTGTGTGTGTGTGTGTGTGTGTGTGTGTGTGTGTGTGTGTGTGTGTGTGTGTGTGTGTGTGTGTGTGTGTGAGTGAGCGTGAGCATGGCGTGAGTGTGCGAGTGTGTGTGAGCGAGTGCGCGTGTGTGTGTGTGTGTGTGTGTGTGTGTGTGTGTGTGTGTGTGCGTGTGCGTGTGTGTGTGAGAGAGTGTGTGAGCATGTGTGTGTGTGAGCATGTGCGTGTGTGTGTGTGTGTGTGTGTGTGTGAGTGTGTGTGTGTGTGTATATATATATATATATGTGTGTGTGTGTGTGTATGTGTGTATATTATATTATATTATATATATATATAAATAAATTCACACATATATAGTATATAATAATATTGAAAATATATGCATGTTTATACATTTATATATATATATTATTCGTATATTATATATAATATACAAACAAAACGTTTCTGAAATATATGTATAATAAATATACACGAACACACACACATATTTTGTAGCAAAACTTCTATTTAGGATGCGATTAATCACGATTAATCGTTTGACAGCACTAATATTTATTATAATAGAATAACACTATTTCAGTTAATGAAAAATGACAACCACAGCTGCCAGCTTACAATAAATGTCCCTTTTTTAGTGCAGTTATGACGTGTGCATGTAAAATCAAGTCTTCTGAACTAAATATGATGTATTGCATAAGAAACGGACCCAAATATCAGCAACTGAACATCAGTGACGGAGCAAAACGTCTCCAGATAAGCCGTTCGCACAGGTTTAGAGCGCCGTGAGTTTGAGTAAATGCTGTTTTTATCTGAATTAATGCTTTAAGGTCAGCGAGCGCCTCAAACCACACAATCACGCGGCAGAGAGAGAAGACAAGACAACGCTCTCTGCTGTAAATAAACACTAATTGGTGGCTAATTTTCTTGGCTGTTGCCGGGATGATCCGCAGCCTCGAGGCGTGCTTGAATAATTCATAGGAGCAGCAAACACGGCTTTATGTTGGAGGCCCACAAGGCTGGGCTTTCATTACGCCGGCGTGCTGGAGCTTTCTGGAAGCACGGCCTACTATTAGAATAATCTGCATGTTGGTGTCGAGCTTCCGCTGGCAGACGAGAGAGAGAGAGAGAGACACAGAGCCTGTGTTCAGAGAGAGACACCTGGAACGAGACGAGAGCGTGTGGAGGCAGATCTGAGACACGCTTCAGCGGTCCCAGAATGCACTGCGACACGGACAGTGAATAGAATGCATATAACACAGGGAATATAATGATTACAAATCAAATACATATATATATTGAAGAACAAACAAATGGGCAGCTGTGCAAGACGAGCAAGACTCATCAACATCAGAATATTTAGAAACAGACAAATTGACGGGATACACTTTATAACGAGTCTCCTTAACTTTGTTAGATATACAGAATTTAATTAGGTAAAAGCCAGGCCTTTCTCCAATTTATATTTGTTACAAAGGAACCCCAGTAAACTTTCCCTCTTGGAGTAATCTTTCTCTTTTTCTGAAATATTTTGTGAATATGTTTGTTATTGCATTTCCGATCTAAAATATCAATACCACCCAAACGTAAAGGATGATAAATACTGTTGTCTTTACTGAATTTAAGGTTTTAATTAACTGGGTTAAACCTACTGGGATGGCTCTCATCAAGGTATTATATTCCTTTGGTGGGACTGGAAAATTATGGAGATTCATAAATTGTTCATAGGTTAATATATTACCAAAATCATACACAGACTGTGTTTTACCATATCAAACACACATAGAACACAGTTCAAGTTATTATTATTAAACCATCTAGGGAAAAAGAGACTTATTTCTATCAACATTATTCCAAAGGAGAACTTTGTGGGGGGAGAAACCATCGATAAAACACAATTTCCATGAAAGAAGACATTGCTGATGGAAGTTAGATAAGGAAATAGGTAACTTGCCAGGCAATAAATTACACTTTAGTAAGAAACTTAGGCCACCAAGCTGGTCAAATGTGTTATTTGGAATAAAGAACCACAATGACATTGGATTCATAAGACATCTTCTCAACCAATTTACTTTAAATGTGTTTACAGTATCTGCATGATACTGCCCTTGTGGGTTTAATCAAACAGGGTAATGAGGTGTCAAAGGTCATCCACTGCACTGTATTTATAGTGGACTTAAAAGTTCATTTAGTGGAAGATTAGTGATGCCTCGGTGTTATACAGAGTGATTTAGAAGGTACTTTATTCCTGCTGCTGTTAGGTTTTGTTTGTATTGTGTAATGCTGGTAAATGCGTTTCCCTTTACAGGGATTAATAACGTTTTTCTAATCTTCAAGGTTTGTTTATTCGTGACATACTAAATTATACAGGGTATAATCAGAAGTGAAATCTAAATCAAGTCAGGTCCGCTCAATGGACAGTGCAAAAAAAAATCTTGCAATGTCGTGACATGAAGTTACCAAAAAGGTGATTAAAGCTGCCTCAAAACTGTGCGTGCATGTAACGCGTTATACAGTATATGAGTGACATTATGCACAAGTCTCTGAAATGGTTTTCAAAGCTGTGGAGCAGCCCAGCACGCTCTCCCTCATCTAACACAACTCGTCATTTCATTAGTAGAGACTTTAATGGGTCCGAAATGGAGCGGGTCAGAAAAGGAAGATAGTTGAGAGAAAATACGATGCGTGTCAGCAGGGGTGTCGCTAGTGGGGGGGTGACAGAGTGCATAGGGCCCAGAGGTCTGAGGGACCCAAGATAACCTGGCCATCGGGAACACAGGGACATTCCATTCGAGTCGTGGGCAGATCAAACAAGGGAGACCTCCCTGATATTAGGCGCTGTTTTTAAATTACAGCGCATGCACCATCCGCCAGCCGCGCGTCAAAGCACAGCGGGATCAGCGCTGATGAACGTGCGCCGTGCCTCTGTCACGATTTAAAAGAGATAAACAGTCGCTTGATCCATTCAGATGTGACACAGAATTGTTATACAGTCGTGCGATATGAGAAAGGTTAGTGATGCTGGCTGAAGAAAACAGCCACGGCAATGAGGTATCCCACAAGGTGCGGTATTAACACCTTTTCTATTGTCACTGTATACCGCTGAATATAGGCACACTCGGACGTCTTGTTGTATACAAATGTTTTCAGATGATACTGCCCTTGTGGGTTTAATTAATCAGGGTAATAATGTTCATGTGGCTCAGTGGTAGAGCATTGCGTTAGCAGCGCAAAAGGTTGTGGGTTCAATTCCCAGAGAACACGCATCAAAAAAAAATTATAGCCTGAATGCACTGTAAGTCGCTTTGGATAAAAGCGTCTGCTAAATGCATAAATGTAATAATGTGGACTATAGAAGAGAGATAGAGTTATTTATTACATGGTGTGATGGAAATGTCCTAAAACTGAATGTGGAGAAGACTATACTTGATTATAGAAGAAATAAAGAAGTGATACTACCAGTGACAATTAAAATGTCAGAAATGAGAGATTGTTCAGTCTTATAAATATCTTGGTGTGCATCTTGACAGTAAATTAAATTGGAAGAAGAACAGTGAGGCTGTTTTGAAGGACGAAGCATCTTTATGTTTTCTATCAGAGAATAATCGTCAGTGTATTGTTTTATGCAGTGCTCTGCTGCGGGAGTAGCATCACTGTCAATGATAAAAGTAGGATTAATAAACTGATTAGAAAGGCTGGAATGGATCCGGATTCACTTGAGGTAATTGTGGAGAAGCGAACAAGGATAAACGTAAAAAAATAGTTGTCTTATGATTTTGGAAGATCATGTGACACTGGAGTAATGATGCTGAAAATACATATGAATAATAAATTAGTTTAACAGATATTCACATAGAAAATAGCTGTTTTAAAGTGTAATAGTTCATATTTTATTCCTGTATTTTGTTTGAATAAATGATGAACAGAAAGAAAGTATTCCAAACTCGAGGGCTTTTTCAACAGAGGAACATTTAAAGCAGCAGGAGACTTGAACAAAAAGCTGTGTTTAGTTTAACGTCTGTCGAGGAAAATCTGTTGAGATCTCATTAGTGACCGAGAAACACTGACCTCAACCAAACTCAAGCTCAAGTTAAAGATTTAAACAGCCGCTAATTGAGACGAACATTCAGCAAACACACACTATAAACACATACACACACACTATAAACACACACACACACACACACTATAAACACACACACACTACAAACACACACACATCAGCTCTGGTGCTAAAGGTAGTGTGAACGTGACACTGCATACTGTGTGTGTGTGTGTGTGTGTGTGTGTGTGTGTGTGTGTGTGTGTGTGTGTGTGAAGTGTGTTTGTGTCTCTGTGTGTGTGTGTGTGTGTGTGTGTGTGTGTGTGTGTGTGTGTGTGCATCTGTCTATGTGTGTGTCTCTCTGTGTGTGTGTGTGTGAGAGTGTGTTTGTGTCTCTGTGTGTGTGTGTGGTGTGTGTGTGTGTCTCTGTGTGTGTGTGTGTCTCTCTCTGTGTGTGTGTGTGTGTGTGTGTGTGTGTGTGTGTGTGTGTGTGTGTGTGTGTGTGTGTGTGTGTGTGTGTGTGCGAGTGAGTAAATGGCAGCGGTGACTCCATGTGCTCCCCGTTTTCTCCCATCAGATACATTAGACCTTGAACATCTGCAGAAACAGAGACTCTCTCCAGAGTCTGACCATCCGACCTCAACACTCATCTACTGCAGAGCTTATTCTGACCCAAGCACTCAGAACGGTTCACCCCATCAACAAGCTTGCCCCCCCCTAAATTTGAAATCATATCACACCAAACTATTTTGGGTGCAATCTGCGGTTTGTCCTGTAAACTATATAAAAAAAGAAAACCTCACCAGCTGTTAAATTCACATCTGCGTTTGCTGGTTGCCACAAAGCCAGAGACACTCGTTTTTACAGTGTCGCGCATTATAACCAATCACACAGGATTCCGTTGAGCTCATGGACCAATCAGAGGCGCTCAGATGAGTCATCGCTGAAATCTCTGGGTAATTCTCATCAGAAACAACAGTAAAGATGTACTAATGTAAGTAAGATATTAATTTCACAGTTTTAGTGATTATTATGGGATGAACTCACCGGACTGAAGTGAAAATCCTCTTGCTCTCTCTTTCTCTGTACAATGAAATTGTTATAGGCTAATTAGTAACTTGCAATGTTTTTAATTAAATTCACGTTAAATACAAAGTTAGTCGTATTAAAAATATATTTTATGGCATGACACCATATCTGGTACTTACGGGTTTTAATGCGTAGTTAATATACTGTGGCTGGCGACAATAAAAGGCCACTCTAAAATGTGCAGTTTTATCACACAGCACAATGCCACAGATGCCGCAAGTTTTGAGGGAGCGTGTAATTGGCATGCTGACTGCAGGAATGTCCACCAGAGCTGAATTGAATGTTCATTTCTCTACCATAAGCCGTCTCCAAAGGTGTTTCAGAGAATTTGGCAGTACATCCAAACGGCCTCACAACCGCAGACCACGTGTAACCACACCAGCCCAGGACCTCCACATCCAGCATCTTCACCTCCAAGATCATCTGAGACCAGCCACCCGGACATCTGCTGCAACAATCGGTTTACATAACCAAATCATCTCTGCAGAAACCGTCTCAGGGAAGCTCATCTGCATGCTCGTCGTCCTCATCCGGTCTCGACCTGACTGCAGTTCGTCGTCGTAACAGACTTGAGTGGACAAATACTCACATTCGATGGCATCTGGCACTTTCTTATCCCGGATGAATCCCGGTTTTCACTGTACAGGGCAGATGGCAGACGGCGTGTATGGCGTTGAGCGGTTTGCTGATGTCAACGTTATGGATCGAGTGGCCCATGGAGGCGGTGGGGTTATGATATGGGCAGGCATATGTTATGGACATTGCATTTTGATTGCACAGAGATACCGTGACGAGATCCTGAGGCCCATTGTTGTGCCGTTCATCCACGACCATCACCTCATGTTGCAGCATGATAATGCACGGCCCCATGTTGCAAGGATCTGTACACAATTCCTGGAAGCTGAAAACATCCCAGTTCTTGCATGGCCAGCATACTCACCGGACATGTCACCCATTGAGCATGTTTGGGATGCTCTGGATCGGTGTATATGACAGCGTGTTCCAGTTCCTGCCAATATCCAGCAACTTCACACAGCCATTGAAGAGGAGTGGACCAACATTCCCACAATCAACAACCTGATCAACTCTATGTGAAGGAGATGTGTTGCACTGCAAATGGTGGTCACACCAGACACTGACTGGTTTTCGGACCCCCCCAATACAGTAAAACTGCACATTTTAGAGTGGCCTTTTATTGTGGCCAGCCTAAGGCACACCTGTGCAATAATCATGCTGTCTAATCAGCATCTTGATATGCCACACCTGTGAGGTGGATGGATTATCTCGTTCACTAACACAGATTTAGATGGATTTGTGAACAATATTTGAGAGAAATAGGCCTTGTGTACATAGAAAAAGTCTTAGATCTCGGAGTTCAGCTCATGAAAATGGGGCAAAAACAAAAGTGTTGCGTTTATAATTGTGTTCAGTGTAGATTAGATTATAAAGCTACTTTTGCCCATCGCTCGTTACAGATCAACTAACATAATCTATAAAAGTGCTAAATGTATTTACTTACACATGTTTGAGAATTAAGATATTTCATTATAGTTTGGTAATATATATATAAAAAAAAAATCATAAGCAGACATGAGCTGGTCCTGACCTTCGACCACACCCCCACACACACACATCAGTAACAATTAGATGTGATTAATCAGCATCTGAAGCCTGATTTGGGTCGTCCTCTCTGACTGAGAGCATGATTAGAGATGTCAAGTGTTCGTTAGCGTCATCGTTATGCTGCGTGTGTCTGTGTGTGTGTGTGTGCGTGTGTGTGTCCAAGCGCTCCCACAGATTTAACAGCATTACAGAAACATGTTTGCTGGCACGGAACGAGCGCTTGTTAAGAGTCTGATCCTGATGATCTCTCGTTCGTCTCGTTATTCACATTCCTCTGCGTTTACTGCCAATTACCAGAGCATTAAATCAGAAATGTGTTAAAAGCAAAGCCTGTAAATAAGACTATTCATGGCAAACTCAGAGTAAGAAATTATAAACTATCATAATTATAAAAAATACTTCAATGAATTTGATCTAATTATCTTTGTTTTTAGTGATAATTAGTGTTGATAATTTTGAATGTTTAACTTTTTGCATATTTCCAAGTGATTCCAATTATTTGGAATAAAATACAATAAAATGTTGCAAAACAATAATTTTCAAGCTATTCCAAGTAATTGGGTGAAAGAAATTTAATTTAATTAAATTTAAGCAATTCAAAATATTTGGATGAAAAGACAAATTAAATAAAAAAAATAATAATAATAATTTCCATAATTGCAAGTATTTGGATGACAAGATGAACATAAAACAATTAAATTGATTTTTTTTTCAATTCAATTAGATTAAACATTTAAAATAATAATAAAAAATAAATAAAAAAAACATTAAACATTACAAATAAAACATTAAAAATAACACTAAATTAAATAATTAAATAAAAAAAATGTATTTCCATGACTGCAAGTATTTGGCTGAAATTAAAATACATTTCAAAGATAAAATTAAGTTAAATGTAAAAATAAATACAGTAATTTCCATAATTCCAAGTATTTGGATAAAAAAGATGGGGGATCCAAGTATTTCCAAGTATTCGGATGAAATAAAATAAAAAAATAAATAAATTTAAAGCCAAGAAATGAAAAGTATTTGGATGAAAAAATGAATAATAAAGATTAACAGGTCAAATAAATAAATACCACCCTTTATTCATGATTTGACAGCCAACACAAGGATATGGGCGTCTACACTGACCCGGGTGAGAAGCTTGCGCTGCTGTATTTGGGCTCGGAGGGATCTATCAGAATAACACGCTGGACTCCGGGTCAAAGAGTCTCTCATTCACACACAATCATTCTCTCGCTGCTCATTCTAATTAACAATAACAGCCTGCAAACGTCTGCTCTCAGCTCCACGCCAGCGAGCTCGAGGTGAGGAGGATCTTTCCACAGAGAAGACAGACACACAGTGTCCCCGAAGAGCTCCTGCCAATGAAGACGCAGCGCTAATCCAGTCATGCAAACGCATTTTAAGATTAAACGCATCTTCCTGCATCTCGACATGTGACATGGAGAGCCAGAATTAAAGACACAAACTTATTAACGGCCGATGCATAATATTCCTCCTGGATCGGAGGACTGACAGAACTGGAGCAGCTCACCCGTAACATTAATTAAGCTTAGAATCTCAACGTTAACGAGATACGGCACATTAAAACGGGATGCCATCCATAAAGTCATTATGAGATATGTTGTCCCTGTAGAGTACCTTGGGAATATTCCCATTTCACATATCAAACCAAATGTTTCCGGCCCAAATCCATGCACCGTGGAGAGGGAAGAATCATTTCACGTTTGTGTTCATTAAAACTTCCCATTTAAACCCAGATAGGACTCTATATCTGCCAACAGGGCAAGAAAAATAACCTCAAGATATATTCTTCTCAGCCCGTTGGCAGACATTTGTTCTCGTTTGAAGTAAAACACAACACAATTTCTCAAAAAAATAATAGTTCATATCTTAAGTCATTTTGCTTGTCACATAAAAGCATCTTGATTCACGAATGTTTAGATATTTATACTAGAAAAGACAAAAATACTAAGAAAATCATTTTTTGCTATGTGTACACACAACTGATGATATTTGAGAAAGAGGACCCGCTAGTGTCACTGTAGGAAAACATAGCTTTAGATAAAGAAAAGAAAAATTGCATAAAATTAATAAATAAATGAGAAATATATATATTACATTTTTAAGTTGTGTATTATTAAAAAATATAATAATATACTAAATAATACATGTTTAAATGTGTATAAATATTGTAAATTAAGTAATCAATTAAATAATTAAAAAAAATGTGTACAATTTTTATTTGTATTTATCGAGCCTAAAAAAATCTGTTTTTCTACAGTGACACTAGCGGGTCCTCTTTCTCAAACATCATTAGGTGGGTCCTATATTCCTATTCAATTTTATTTAATTTTTCATGTAATTAAATTTTAATTGACATTTTTTCAATTTCAATTTCATTTCATTTATTTTAATGTTAATGTTAATGTTAATTTTATTTAATGTTATTTTTATTTTTATTTAATTTTATTTTTAATTTTAATTTCATTAAATTTTAACTAAATGTAATTTAATTTGATTTCAATTTCAGTTTCATTTTCATTTTCATTTTAATTTTCATTTTCATTTATCATTTCAATTTCATTTCAATGTTAATTTTAATATTTTATTTTATTTTTTTATTAATTGTTTCCACCAAAGTAAAGCTGCTCCTGGGCTGCAAAGATCTGCAGCACACCATATATTTTTTTTAATCAAATGCTTTTATGCACAAATAGCATATGTAAATGAATTACAACGAACTGTAAGTCATATTAACACAAATTTTGCATTTCATTAAAACATTGCTTTCGTTCAAATTTCCAATTTAAATAAAAACATAACTCAACTTTTACAAAACCTCGCTCCTCAAGCAATGCATCTTAATATCAGGTCGATCATAAAACTAAAGCAATACTAAAAGAACAACACTTTTGTACATCCGCGTCGTCACCAAAGCCTGAAAATAAATCATCCGGTGACGGAGCGTAATTGACGTATTCGAGACAAGGCTGCATAATGTTCTCCCGGCTCACATAAACAACTCGTTAGGCGTGATAAATGTTTTTACGAAGCGTGACGTAATGAGCAAGAGCTAATAATTCAGAGGCCTTGGAGTTTGCTCGGTGCGAGGCTAATCCAGCGTGCGATGCAATTGTAAGAGCTCAGTAGTGTGTGAGAGTATTATTCTAGATAAGGCTGTGTGTGTCTTATCTGCAGGCCGGAGCCGTACCTCCCGAAAGCCCCTTACGGTGATTAGCCAGGCCCTTTCCAAACCGGATCATTCTTCCAGAAAACGGGGCTGGAGCGGAGCGCCGCGGATACTGACCCTCTTTGTTGGGGAGGAAATTGCCTCTCGTAACGCATATGAAAACCACCACAAGTGCACACGGAAAGAAGCGTTTGATTTCAGGGCAAAAAGACAGATGTGTCGTGAGAGCGAGGAACAGTTTAACCCCGTCAGAAACTGACAATATGCATTGCAAAAGTTATATTTTCTTACATAGATTTCTTATTTTGTTTCCAGCCCAGATATCTAAAAATTCTTGAATCAAGATGCGTTTACTTGACAGGTAAAATGACTTACGATTTTAAGTCGTGTCAAATGATTAATCGTGATTAATTGCATCTGAAATAAACGTTTTTGTTCACATAATATTATATAATATATATATATATACTGTGTAGATTTATTATGTATAAATACATACTCATACAGCCAGGGCCGTAGCTGGGTTTGCGGGGCCCCGATGCAGGTTGTACCAGTGGGCCCCGTTTGAAATTACTTAATTTGTATGTTCTAGAGGATGATGTTAATTAATTTACCGATTTTATTCACTTTAAAATTCACATTTCAGCATCGTCTTGCTAAAGAAAGATTTCGGTGATTACAGTACGGACAGTGTATTTTAACCTGACCCAGAACTAGATCACTCTATTATTACACACAGAGAGCACAGGTGTGTGTGTGTGTGTTTGTGTGTGTGAGAGTGTGTGTGTGCGTTCGTGCGCATGTGTGCGTGCATGTGTGTGTGTGAGAGTGCATGTGAGTAAAATGTCAGCATGTGTGCATGCATGATGATGTGTGTGTGTGTGTGAGCGTTCGTGCACATGTGTGTGTGTGTGTGCGCATGTGTGAGTGAGAGAGAGAGACATAAGAGAATAAAAAGACATTGAGAGTGTGTGTGTGTGTGTGTGAGTGAGAGAGAGACATAAGAGAATAAAAAGACATTGAGAGTGTGTGAGAGGGAAAAGCAGGTCATGAGCGGGTGTGAGATCTTATAATAGTGCAGCAGCAGCAGTCAGACCGCTGCATTAACAATAGAAGACAAACTAAAGATTAAAAAAAGCTCTCCATATGTTCTCCTTCAGCAGTATTACATCTAAACTGGTGCACCGTCCCCGATGATGGCCAAAGAGAAAACACCACAAACTTCATGAAGACACTTCACAAGCCCTAATGAGACTGATTAAGACTTATAAAGCTTCATAGCTGCCTCATGAAACAGGCTTTTCTAAACTTTCAACCCAAAACATATCAATTAATACGGCACACGCCGGTCTAAACGTCTATGATATTTCTTCTTTAGAACACAAAAACAGATGTTTAGCATGTTCTCTGAAACCTCGTGTGTTTATACACACCATTACAAGTAGATCCCGAGTTACATAATCAGATTATTCGTCAGGTGTCTATTGTAATTATATGATGTCATTAAGTTGCTGTCTTGCCGCCAGCCAATCGCTGCGTTGCTGGTTTCGAGTATCGATACATCTGCCCTTTTAAACCAACCCATTAACGTGCAATTATCTCAGATAACTCAATCATCTAGGTGCGTTCAATTAGCCAGATCATGATTAGCACGATGATATGTGTCATTTGATCTGAGATGTAATAAACGACGTATGAAGAACGGGCCCCAGATCTGCCGAGATCCTCACAGCCTTCAACAAACGGTTATAAACGCACATCTTACACAAACACAGCTCATCTACATCACTCCAAGACTCGTACTGTAATAACTGCTATTGACCAAAGACAAGAGGGACAACAGGAGGGTTTGTAGACTCTCATCATCCCACTGTGAGTGTAACACACGCGTCTGTGTAATTACTGTACTAACGGTTGAGAGACGGCAGAAATCATAGAGAGCAGCAATAAAGACAAAGAGACGTCTCACTGCACCCGAGGAGCCGATAACAGCCGTTCTGTCCAATAACACACTGGGATTGTCAGCGTTTCTGGGTCTAGTCGAGTAGTGACGGCCTGCTAATCACTCTAGTTTTACTCGTTATATTCAACAGCTCCTCAAAGAGAGAGAGTGAGAGAGGGAGTGAGTGAGAGAGTGAGTGAGTGAGTGAGTGAGGAGAGGAGTGAGTGAGTGAGTGAGTGAGTGAGTGAGAGTGAGAGAGTGAGAGAGAGTGAGAGCTGCAGTGAGTGAGTGAGTGAGTGAGTGAGTGAGAGAGAGAGAGAGAGAGAGAGTGAGTGTGTGTGTGAGGTGTGAGAGTGCGCTAGAGAGTGAGAGAGAGAGAGAGTGTGTGTGTGTGGAGGAGAGGAGTGAGGAGTGAGGAGTGAGTGAGTGAGAGTGAGTGAGTGAGTGAGGAGAGAGTGAGTGAGTAGAGAGAGAGAGAGAGAGAGTGTGATTGTGTGTGTGAGTGTGTGATGTGAGAGAGAGCGAGGAGAGAGAGAGAGGAGGTGTGTGTGAGTGAGGAGTGAGTGAGTGAGTGAGCAGAGTGTGTGAGAGAATTTAAGAGTGAGAGAGAGAGATTTGTATATAAAAATTAACTAAAGAGTATATACATCTATATAGTGAGTGAGTGAGTGAGGAATATATATAGTGAGTACAGAGAGTAAGAGAGAGAGAGTAAGAGACTGCCTCTGAGACACTCGCACAAATCTAGCCAACAAAACTTGATTTCATAAAGTAAATATGAGTCATGTTTACACATGCTGAAGTCAATATCATGATGAGTGCTGCTGAGCGGTGGGGGGGGGGGGGGTATTAATTAATAATTTACAATATTTATAAACAAATATTATCCTTTATTTTTATATAATAATCTACTAATTGATATATACTGTATATCTATCTATAATAATAATATATATATATATATATGGTGACATTTTGCCAGATCCAACTTTTTCCATTCTTCAAGAATGACCTCTTTTAGAGATTGATGCTGGATGGAGAGTGATGCTCAACTTGTCTCTTCAGAATTCCCCATAGGTGTTCGATTGGGTTCAGATCAGAGACATACTGGCCACTGAATCACTTTCACCCTGTTCTTCTTCAGAAACCAACAGTGGCCTTAGATGTGTTTAGGATCATTGTCATGTTGGAAAAGTGCATGACCACAAGGGCACGGAGTGATGGTAGCATCTTCTCTTTCAGTATAGAGCAGTACATTTGTGAATTCATGATGCCATCAATGAAATGCAGCCCCCGACACCAGCAGCACTCATGCAGCCCCACATAAGGACACTGCCACCACCATGTTTCACTGTAGGCACCATGCATTTTCTTTGTATTCCTCACCTTTATGACGCCATACAGTTTTGAAGCCATCAGTTCCAAAAACATTTATCTTGGTCTCATCACCCAGAGTATAGAGTCCCAGTAGTCTTCATCTTTGTCAGCATGGGCCCTGGCAAACTCTAGGCGGCTTTTTGTGCCTGGGCTTTAGGAGAGGCTTTTCGTGACGGCACCCATGCATGCCATTCCTCTGCAGTGTACGCCGTGACATTGTGTCACGGGAAATAGTCACCCCAGTTTGGCTTTCTACTTCTTTAGATAACTGCAGTGAACTTGCATGTCGATTTTCTTCAACCCTTCTCATCAGAAGACGCTCCTGACGAGGTGTTAACTTCCGTGGATGACCTGGACGCCTCTGTGAGATGGTTGCAGTTCCATCTTTTAAATGTTTGTACCACTTTTGCTACAGTATTCTGACTGATAAGTAAAGCTTTGCTGATCTTCTTGTAGCCTTCACCTTCTTGTGTAAAGAAATTATTTTCTTTCTCAGGTCTTGTGACATTTCTCTTCCATGTGGTGACAGCATGAAATGGGAAGGGGTTTTCTTTTTAACACACTTTATAGTCAACTGTCACCTGTGTAATTAATAATTAGACTCACCTGTGGTTGAATTCTTGTTAAATTAGACATTTGTAGTCTAACATTTTGCTTTGCTCCAGAGACTTTCAGTGGGGTGTACTCATTTTTGCATCACCCTAATTTGAGTAAAACTGAAAATGTAGTTCTCTAAGTTATATTAACCTTACTTTCATGTTATAATTTAAACAGATGTTATATAAAACTTAGTCTTGTCAACATTTTGGAAATGGTTTTTGTGTTCATTGAGATATTGTTTAAAATGTTACTTTTCAAAGGGGGTGTACTCATTTACGCTGAGCACTGTGTGTGTGTGTGTGTGTGTGTATATATATATATATATATATATTATTTTGTAAGCATGAAAAACAGGACCTGCTGTTGTCGTTATGAAAAACTGCTTTTTTTCAGCAACAAGAAAAAAATTAAAAGAAAAGAAAATATAAAAATGTAATTAAATATTAATAAAAATGTATAATATATTATTTATCATATTGTATAACAATCTACTTGTTAGTAATTTATTTTGGTTTAATAATTTAAATGTTAGTAAATAATTGTATTATAATTAATTTTAATAATCTATTACAGTTCACACCTGCAGCTCATGAAGCAGAAAACAATGCCAACAGAAGTCTCAAATGAATAACTTTGGACATAAAACACATTGAAACCAGGAATAAACAGAGAAAGAAGATGAAGCAGCACGTTTGTTGGTTTAGAAGCACAAGTTTCTTCCAGAGCCATCATTGTTTTGGCAGAAAAAGCCTATTAAAAGCCTCCTAAAGGATCTTTCCTCGTGTTTCTCTCCTCGCTCATCCAGAAGTTGGTCATAACTAATGCACTTTGTTAGCTGGAGTTTTTCAGTTAAGTGAAAATTGTTTGAAAAAAAGCCTTTTAAGAAGCAGACAGATGTGTGGAGAACGACTTCAGACGTGTATGTGCAGGACACAATGGGAAATCTCTTCTGTGTGTGTGTGTGTGTGTGTGAGAGTGTGTGTGTGTAGAAATAGGCCATAGCACAAGATAAAGCGCTTTATCTTTATGAGAAATAAACGTCCCCATCCCTGTCGGCCCATCCTTTGTGCATCCTCCGTTCCTAAAACAGCATTATATATGGAGCGCGCTTGCAAGAAATAGGACGCTACACGCTGCAGATTAGCCCTTCTGCTTCGCTCAGCAGAAACACCTCCACAGTGCTTGTTTATGAGCGAACATTCAGATAGATCATGGCCACATGAATGCATAAAAGCCCAGCTGTCACCACACACGCTCACACAAAAACACCGCTTCACGTACACCATGCAGTATTTATGCGGCCGGACGTTTATTTATGATAATAATAGATCTGAGGAGGAAAGAGGCGAGGGCTGATGCACGGAGAGCTCGCGGTGAAGGTGATGCTGCGATGAACAAGACGGAAGAATAAACGATGAGAATACTCAAGACCACATCTCAGCCTACACTAACTCAACTCTACACAACTCATAACTACACATCTCACAACTCAACTCTACACACTACACTAACGCAACTCTACACAACTCATAACTACACATCTCACAACTCAACTCTACACACTACCTACTCATCTCATGAATACACAACTCATCTCATAACTACACATCTCAACACTAACTCAACTCTACACAACTCATAACTACACATCTCACAACTCAACTGTACACACTACCTACTCATCTCATGAATACACAACTCAACAGACTACACAACTCAACTCATAACTACACATCTCACAACTCAACTCTACACACTACCTACTCATCTCATGAATACACAACTCAACTCTACACACTACCTACTCATCTCATAACAACATCTCAACACTAACTCAACTCTACACAACTCATAACTACACATCTCACAACTCAACTCTACACACTACCTACTCATCTCATGAATACACAACTCAACTCTACACAACTCATAACTACACATCTCACAACTCAACTCTACACAACTCATAACTACACATCTCACAACTCAACTGTACACACTACCTACTCAGCTCATGAATACACAACTCAACAGACTACACAACTCATCTCATAACTACACATCTCACAACTCAACACTAACTCAACTTTACACACTACACAACTCATAAATGCACACTACACAACTCATCTCATAACTACACAACTCAACTCTACTCCATTCAACTCTACACACTACACAACTCATAACTACACTACACATCTCAACTGTACACACTACCTACTCATCACATGAATACACAACTCAACTCTACAGACTACACAACTCATCTCATAACTACACAACTCACTACACATCTCACAACTCAACACTAACTCAACTCTACACAACTCATAACTACACATCTCACAACTCAACTGTACACACTACCTACTCATCTCATGAATACACAACTCAACTCTACAGACTACACAACTCATCTCATAACTACACATCTCAACACTAACTCAACTCTACACAACTCATAACTACACATCTCACAACTCAACTGTACACATTACCTACTCATCTCATGAATACACTATTTATGTATAATATGAATTATATGAATATAAATATATACATTTAAATATTTTCAAAATATATACTGTAGGTGCGTCATATATACACACACACACACACACACACAGTACACTATACAAACACACATATTATGTACACAAAAACTTTTTTTAGGATTAAATCAATGCCCAGCACTAATAAAAATACATAAAAGGATTTAAATACAAATTAATAATTAAAATCAAATGTAAAAATGTAATCAAGTATTGTAAAGAAAAATAAATACATGCATAGAAAGGATTAAATATTATTTTAAATGTACCTTATTTTTTATTCCTTTTTGTACACTTTTGTCACATTTCCATATCTAAGGGATTTTAATTTATGATTTTTTTGTTGAGAACAATATATATATATATATATACGAAATATTCACACATTGTTTGCTTCTTTAATAATAATAAAAAATAATGAAATTCCAGATTGATGGACTTTTGTCAGTTATCACACTCAGGTTCACATCAAGTAATCAAACTCCCAGCAATAACACTGAACTCATAAACGCCTCGGTCTGACACAGACTCGTGTGATCGTGAACAAACGTTCAGAGCATTGTTCCTCGGTGTCTCTGTAATTACTCTCTTATTAACGTTCATCTCGACACGCATCGCACCAGAAACAGGAGCTTTCAGCGTGTTTCCGCGCGCTCTGTAATTTCTGCTGCTGATTACAGGCTCGTGAAGCGTTCAGAGCCGCATCAGTTCTCTCGTAGTGCAGTGTTTGTGCCTGCGATGATCCGACCCAGCTGTGAAGCGGAGAACCACGTGTGTGTGTGTGTGTGTGTGTGTTTACGGAGGTGTTACAGTAAACACATGAAGTCATTTAAGTACAACACAAGATTTCGTATCTATCAAGTAAATGTATATTGTTTTAGAAAACACAGAAATTGTTTAAATGCTAAAACCGAATTAATTTGCTCTTTTTACACCTGAATGTGGAACTAGAAATCCAGTTTAACTGCATGCAACTAAAATATATCCTCTGCAGTGAATGGGTGCCGTCAGAATGAGAGCTGATAAAAACATCACAGTAATCCACAGTCCATCAGTTAACATCTGGAGAAGACAAAAGCTGAAACAAGACGTTTTAATGTCTAAAATATAACTCTTTCTCCAGTGAACGAGTCCATCTCTTGTTGTCTCTCGCATCAAAAACCAATTAAATCGGACTTAACTTAAGCTTTCAAGGCACAGCTTTGAGTTTACTCCGCTCGAGTCACTGAGTAAAGCCACATATGTCTGTTTTGTTCAGCTGACAGAGTTAAAAAGATTTGTAATGCTTTTCCAATGCGTCTTAAATTATGTTCTCAACTTTTTTCTGTGAGTTTATGGAGAAAGACGGCTTTATACAATGTTATATAATAAACCTATAACAGCAGGCTTCAAGTTTTGCTTATTATCTTGAATGTTGATTAAAAAGTCACCACGTTAAATGTATACAAATGACAAACCTTAATGCATAATTAGTCTAATAAATACACAACATTGTCTTTGTTTGTAAGACGACTTAAAAGACTAATATATCCAGAAAACAGATAAAAGTAGTTGAACATACATAAGCCTCAAAGCTTTGTATAATTAATTATGGACACTAACCTCAAGAAAGGTGCCAATCAACACATGTTAACAAGATGAGCTCTTTACTTCACAGTAGGGCTGGGCGATATGTAAAAAATATGATATCACAATTTTTTTATTTAAATATCACGATTCATGATTTTATCACGATTTTTGTCATGTTGGTTTTACTATTTTGCAAGTTGTCTGAGCCAAACTAATTTCCCTTTTATAAAGCCTTTCAAGGTAACAACAAAAAAAAGGATGGCAGATATTTAGACCAAAGTGGGCAAAGATAAAAAAAAAAATCATTATTTTATCTTTCTTATTAAAAAATAAGAACAATTATACAAGTAAAACAAACAGTGCTTTATTTCCAGGTACAATACGTGTATTTAGAGCATTCAAGAAACTAAATGATCAAATGTAAATAATGAAAACTATATAGACTGCTTCCTAAAGCAACTGTATTCAAGTTTTTCAGTCAAGAATAGCGAGTGATTTTTCTGTTTTGTTGTTTTATTAACGTTCAAGGAATAGTTCCACCAAAAATAAAAATGTCATCTGTCTGTCCATTCTGTCATGGTGTTTTATTTTTATACCATCATTTACTCAAAAGTTGTTTTAAACCGAAGTGAGTTAGCTGAACGAACGTGAAACCAAGCAGTTGCTGATCCTCGTGACTTCCATATTTGTCCTTCTATCAAAGTCAACATGGACCAGCAACTGTTTGGTTTCCCAGATTCACCAACAGATCGTATTTTGTGTTCAGCACAAGACAGAAATGAATACAGGTTTGGGACAACATGAGAGAGAGTAAATAATGACAGAAATTAAATTGTAGAGTGGACTATCCCTTTAATTACAGTCGGCTGCATGTTTAGTACTGTCCCTTTAAGAGCTGCACGCATCTAATATACAGGCGTGCATCCGTTTTAGCTGTTGTTTACTTTCATTTTGAGTCTGTATGTAAACCTTGTGTGTTTTGATCGTATTAGCTTAAAAGATAACTTAGTTCAGTAATCAGGCGCTGTTAGACAGGGTTTTAGTGCACGTGCTTCTGGTGTATGTGCTCAGAAAAAGCGGCGAATGAAACGTTTAACCAGCAAGGCTTGTATGCAAATAATGTACTTTTGCGATCGTGAATAAGTGCAGTGTCTTGTCAGAGTAACTCTACCGCTGTATGTTGTGTTGTACACTATATAGAGACGGAGGCACCAGAACTGTACCCGATACAATTTGTACCTGATTTCTCTCCTGATTCGGACCAGAACACGTTTTCACTGGAGGAAGAGTTATTATGGACTCGTTTTAGAGTTAAAAACATCTTAATGCTGGATTTGTCTCAGCTTTGGTCTTCTCCAGATGTTAACTGATGGACTGTGGATTATTG
>CM050422.1:706776-719276 GCA_027564155.1 Gymnocypris eckloni scoliostomus
ACTTGCCTGAGATGTCAAAGGTCAAAAGCATAGTAAACACAACCTTTGTGCCAAATGCATGACAGGAGTGTTTGCACTGAACTATGCTCTTAGGGTTTCCACGGCTTTAATTGTTTAGATTTAAGCCCATGAAACTTTAGGAGATTCAATGTATGTATCGCAGTCAGAAGTTATTCTGTAACGGGAGACGAGAGGCGTGCGGATCCATATGCAAGCTTTTATTGCTAGACATGGTCAAAAACACAGGCAGGGTCGAACAAATGGCAAAGTCATATAGAGGGCAAGGCAGAGAGAAATCCAGGTAACACACAGAAGGTCAGGAACCAGACAGCAAGGCAACACAACAAGACTAGACTGAACACAAAAACAAAACACGGGAAGGCTTGGTCGTAGCTAACATTTGGAGAATGCTAAACGCTAAAACAATACTCCGCGATGACAGAGAGGAAAGTCCATGGCTTAAGTAAGCTGCTTGATTAGTGCAATCAGCTGTGTGTGTGTGTGTGTCGTCGGTGCAGTGAATGATGGGAATTGTAGTCTGAGGTGGAGTGCAACAGTGAGTGTGGTGCAAGAGTCCGTGTGGTGATTCGTGAAAATTACAGACACTCAATAGTGATTAACAGTGACATTCAAGCAGAAGTGTTGTATTAATCTCATTAATTGTCATTGAGACGCACAGAGGACAAACACGCGTTCGATCTGTGAGATCAAACCATATCCAATCAGAAAGCGAGATGACCGTGTTGCCAACTTAGCCACTTTTCAGACCCCTTTAGCCACTTTTTTTTGAAGCACCTAGCGACAAATCTAGCGACTTTGAGCAGACTTTAGCTACTTTCCATTGAAAATAGTTGGCAACACTGGACAGAAGACGGAAGCATAACAAACGCAGTCATCGCGCGGCACGAAACCGTTTGGACATTATCGTCGCGGGAGAGATTTTCTTGTATATTGTTTATATCAAAGCTATATCTAATGTTGTTGTTATAATCGGTTTTGAGCTGTTACTGTTTAATAATAAAAAAGACTATCATCATAATTTCTTCCTGCCGTTACCAAAGACTGGGACTTTACCATCACTTTAAAGCCTTAAAAATATTCTTTGAATAATTTGTAATTATTTATACTTGTTTAAGGATATGTAATTTTCTTATTGCTTTTTTTACTTTTTATTGTATTTGATGCAATGTATATTATTGCACTTGTATGTTCTTTGTTCTAAAATTGCAATAATATAATAAATCTAGTTTATTAAGCAAGTCTGGAGATTCTGCGAGGTTTCCCGTGTTCACAGTCTTCATCACATCGCGGCAACAACACACACTTTAGACGGTTTCACCGGCAACAACATAAACAAACGTTACCGGGCATGCACGTGTTTGTAGCCCTAACTTAACTTCCGGTGGACGTCCAAATAGAGAACAGCCAAGTCCCTCTGGAGTAGATAATGTTTTATAACAAGCTAAATATGTTTGCTTCATAAATCAGACGGACTGAGATGCAGCGATAATAACTACTTGGACGGACTTATTAAAAATGCAAATTCACTCTCTGCCAGCAGAAGACACTTAAAAGCGGGAGAAATAACGTTAACCAGTAACGGCTGTAAACTGAGCTTACAAACGCTGCTTTATCAGACATATATCATGCAAGATGACATCAGACAGTGTTCCTTCAGAAATACAGTGATATATCACATTTTGATTTTTAAACGTGCATTACGTGCTCATGTTTATTCAACAAACTCTTTTGGGAAAATGTAGATATCGTGGTGGGTCGCCACAAATAAATATGTACGTGAAACACATCCCACAACACAGCAACCTTTAATGTCCATACCTACCCTTACCCTAAACATACTCACCCACACCTACCCTTACCCTAAACATACTCACCCACACCTACCCTTACCCTAAACATACTCATCCACACCTACCCATAACATACTCACCCACCCTACTCCTAAACATACTCACCCACACCTACCCTAAACATACTCCCCCACCCTTACCCTAAACATACTCATCCACACCTACCCTAAACATACTCCCCCACCCTTACCCTAAACATACTCACCCACACCTACTCCTAAACATACTCACCCACACCTACCCTTACCCTAAACATACTCATCCACACCTACCCTAAACATACTCACCCAAGACCTACCCTTACTCCTAAACATACTCACCCACACCTACCTACATACCCTACCCTAAACATACTCACACACCTACCCTTACCCTAAACATACTCACACACACCTACCCCTACCCTAAACATACTCACCCACACCTACCCTTAACATACTCACCCACCTACCCTTACCCTAAACATACTCACCCACACCTACCCTTACCCTAAACATACTCACCCACACCTACCCTTACCCTAAACACTCACCCACACCTACCCTTAACATACTCACCCACACCTACCCTTAACATACTCACCCACACCTACCCTTAACATACTCACCCACACCTACCCTAAACATACTCACCCACACCTACCCTTACCCTAAACATACTCACCCACACCTACCCTTACCCTAAACATACTCACCTACCCTTACCCTAAACATACTCACCCACACCTACCCTAAACATACTCACCCACACCTACCCTAAACATACTCACCCACACCTACCCTAAACATACTCACCCACACCTACCCTAAACATACTCACCCACACCTACCCTAAACATACTCACCCACACCTACCCTAAACATACTCACCCACACCTACCCTAAACATACTCACCCACACCTACCCTTACCCTTAAACATACTCATCCACACCTACCCCTACCCTAAACATACTCACCACACCTACCCCTACCCTAAACATACTCACCCACACCTCCCCTACCCTAAACATACTCACCCACACCTACCCTTACCCTAAACATACTCACCCACACCTACCCTTACCCTAAACATACTCACCCACACCTACCCTTACCCTAAACATACTCACCCACACCTACCCTAAACATACTCACCCACACCTACCCTAAACATACTCACCCACACCTACCCTTACCCTAAACATACTCACCCACACCTACCCTTACCCTAAACATACTCACCCACACCTACCCTTACCCTAAACATACTCACCCACACCTACCCTTACCCTAAACATACTCACCCACACCTACCCTTACCCTAAACATACTCACCCACACCTACCCTTACCCTAAACATACTCACCCACACCTTACCCTAAACATACTCACCCACACCTACCCTAAACATACTCACCCACACCTACCCTAAACATACTCACCCACACCTACCCTTACCCTAAACATACTCTCACCCACACCTACCCTTACCCTAAACATACTCACCCACACCTACCCTTACCCTAAACTTACACTTATATTATTGGTAGCACAATCTGATAGGTAGCATGTTTTGTCGGTACACTGGCGCCACTAACAGCCCGATATACAAACACAGACACATGCGCCCGATCAAACCGTCTGTCGGAGCAAACCAGTTCAATCTAGGATTGTGTTGTCCTCGTGTTTGTGGTCTCTCACATTTTGAAGCTCTTATAATATTTAAAAATCTTTTAGTGTGTACCCAGCATTAAGGAGAAAAAATTCTGGCCCTCGTCTCTATAAAAGTTGCCCATCCTTGACTTTTTTTTCAATTATCTGGCAACCCTCGCTGCCGCTCATTAACGCGCTGGCATGAAAAACTGGGCAAAAATACACCGCGAGCTCCGGCGAAGCGTGGCGCTTTCACACCTTCCGTCAAACCGTGCCGAGAGGATGCCAGCTCCACTGTTAATCGTGCCGAACCGAGGAGCGCTACACAACAGACCTCGTTCTCCGTTGATGGTGACCCTCCGCATCCATCCATCCCAACCCCTCACCTCGTGCTCATCATTAGAGACCACGCAGACCCGTGGAGCATTAATTAGCACTACTTTCTGGAGTGTCTGGACCTTCTTGCTCGTATGTTAACTCGCGTAAACACAATCCGCTGCATAACAAGTTGTTTTTCTTAACGGCCAAGTTTTTAATATGGTGATGGGGAAATTACTCGAGCGTTATTGATATCCCTCGTGCTTGTACTTACATCTGTTTTCCCTCTCTAACTCTCGGTTTGTATCCCTAAAACACACACACACACACACACACACACACACCATTTTAAAGCATCCTAAGCTCGCTGCTAGAATGAAGGCCTCAGATAGAGAAGTAATTCAGATGCAGAGTCGCATGCATGCTTCACCAAGAGGGCAATCCCATAATGCACTGCAAAAAATAAAACCCATCTGAAATTGCACAAAAAAATCAGTTTCATAATAAATATTTTTGTTTGGAATTTCAGTGAAAGTTCATAATGCATAATAATTATAAATTACCTTGACCTTCTGAACAAATTCACATGCATCCTTCCCAGAGAAGACAAACCTTCAATGCACTGTAACAAAAATACATGCAACACTGCAAAATATAGACAATATGTGTCTTGTCTCCATTAAAAGCTCCTAAAATGCATATGCATTATAAAAGTGTGTTTTAGATGGAGTTTAGCATGTCAGCTTGACCTTCTGAACAAATTATGATGCATCCTTCACAGAGAGAGTAAACCTTCATACATTGCAAAAAAATATTTGCAAAACGATTAAAAATATTTTTCGTAATTAATATTTTTGTATTGTTTTCCTGTAACAGCTCATAAAACTGCATGCATACGAACTATAAGTGTGTTTAGCAAGTCCGCTTACCAGATATTTCTAAAAAACAGTAAAGATGATGCATGAAGCATTTTAAGCGCACTACTTAAATGAAGGCAAACATTCAATGCACTGTAAAAGAAATACATGCAACACTGCAAACATTTATATTTGTGTCTTGTCTCTATTAAAAGCTCAAAATGCATATGCATTATAAAAGCATCACATGCATCCTTCACAGAGAGAGTAAACCTTCAATGCACTGTGAAAAATATATCCAAAATTGCACCAAAAAAAAAATCAATATCAATATATATATTTTTTTCCCCACAGCAAAAGCTCAAAAACCACATGCATAATAATTGTAAGAGATGGAGTTTCACATGTCAGCTTACGAGGTGTTCCTACTGAAAAACCAGAGTGCAGTTAAGTGTTGCATGAAGTATTTTAAGGCATCGTAAGCTCACTGCTAAGATGAAGGCTCATATAAACTCATGAAACTGCAACCATAATAACTCTGTAAAATAGTTTTATAGCATGTTGATTTAATCTCAGTTACACCGGAGAATTTCCCAGTAGAGTAAAACAAATCAACATCAAGATATATACTCTATGATATGTACATTTATCCTATTTTAATGGGACTCCTTAACACCCCCCACCCCCACCATGTTTCTACTGCAAAACAAGACAAAATACAGACTGAGAAACCTGCAAAATATCGTTTTCACAATCAACATTTTAGACTTGTTTTCCAGTAATAACTCAAAAAATGCAAGCATAATAATTATGAAATTTCACATGAGTTTAGCATGTAAGCTGCAAAGTATTTAAATTTTCATATTTGCCAATAGAGTAACACACATCAATATATACTGTCTGAAGACAAGGTTCAAATCTCACACAGGTCTGCATCTGAACGTAATTTAGCCTTTTTAAATTAATATTCGTAAATATATATAAATAAATTAAGTTGTTCTAAAGCTGTATGACTTTATTTTAGAGAACATAAAAAGATATACGTTTTAATCCCACTGTTTTATTCTTTATAATTAAAGACAAAAATGTTGGTTTATTCCCAATTTTCTCCTTTAGTAAAAGATGTAAACGTTAGATTTGGGCGAACTGTTCCTTTAAGGATTTTAGATGTTTCTACTAGAAAACAAATAGATTAAATATTTTAAAATGAATGAGTGCAGAAAACATGCACTGCGAAAAATTCGTCCAGCCATGCAAAAATAATTTTTGAAATCAATATTTTTATCATTTTCCAGTAAAATAATATTAATTAAACATGAGCTCATAAAACAGCATGCATAATACATTTAAAGCAAAATGCATTTAAGATGTTGTTTAACGTGTCAACTTCACAGATTACTTAAACAAAGGAAAACTATTAGCCAATAGAGTAGCACAAAATGAAATATTCTCTGACATTGAGTTTAATGTCTCACACGGTGCATCGCAGTGTTTCAGGGATGTTGGAAAACTAAAAATATTGACTGAAATGAGAAAAGATGGATGAAGCAAAAACAATGCATACTTTAAATGCTGTAAACGATCATGAAACAGGCTCAACTCAAGCACGTGAATCTTGTAGAGCGTCTTAAATCACTCTATATCAGTTAGGATGCTGTCTAGTTAGTGAGTTCACTCGAGTCTGACACAGAGCCAATATACGCTTGTCTCTCTCTCTCATGCCAATTAGTCAAACTCTCTCTCTCTGTGTGTGTGTGTGTGTGTGTGTGTGTGTGTGAGAGAATGTGTGATTCATTAGCTTTTATCCTCTTCATTTGAACATGTCTGTGTAATTAGTGTGTGTGTTTGTCCAGCGCTGTCAAACACGGTCACATCTCAAGGCCAATTACTGCGAACACACACACACATCAGAACCGTCCGTGCAAAATGATGTGATCCGATTGGTGCAGCAGGCGAGCGCTGAGCTGTGATTGGTCCCTGGATTAATCAATGTGACAGCACACAAATTCTCGTAAACCTCAAAAATAATCTGATCAAGTTCATGAGAACAGCTGAATCATAACTCAGATGTGAACAAATTATTCCCTTTCAGATCATAAGTGTGAATCTGAGCTAAAAAAAAAAAAAACTTGGAATCTGAATTTCGGTAAAAGGAATTTATAATTCAGTACTGCATCGTTACACATGTGATGCATTCTGGTAAATGAAGTTCTTGCATTATGATCCACAAAACAAACTGCGTACACATTTATATAGGTGACACTTCAAACAAACAATCTCTTAGCCACCACGTACAACACCCTAGCAACCACCCACACATCCTAGCAACACCCTAGAAGCCACCTAAACTAAATAAGTGGCACTTCAAACCTCGTCCTTAGCAACCACCTGTACATCCTAACAACAACAACCTAGTAACCACCTGTGCATCCTACCAACACCCTAGTAACAACCTATAAACCAGCTGTGCAACCTAGCAACACCGTATAAACCAACTAAAACACCCTAGCAACCACCCTGAACTTCCTAGCAACCATGCTGCAATTTCCTAGCAACCACCCATACATCCTAGCAACATCCCAGAAACGACCACCTAAACTATACACACACACACACACACATATATATATATAAGTGGAACTTCAACCACCTAGCAACCACATATAATACCCTAGAAAACACTTTGAACTTACAAGCAACCCTAGTGCAACCACCTAGCAACACCTTAGAAACCTGAACGCCCTAGATACCATCCCGCAACTGCAGGGAAACCACCTAGAAAAACCCTAAGAATTTTAATTAAATTCTGAACAGCAAAAACCACAACTCAATCAATCAAAGCACTACACCGTGTTCCTGTGGCTCAGTGGTAGAGCAGTGCGTTAGCAGCACATAAGGTTGTGGGTTCAATTCCCAGGGAACACATACTGACAAAACATGTATAATCTGAATGCACTGTAAGTCGCTTTGGATAAAAGCGTCTGCTAAATGCATTAATGTACACTGGACATTAGTGGAAAATCTTGCAAAGCAAGAACGTTTTATAGCAGACACTGTAAGAGTCTAAAACAGTCAGTTTGGTGAACAGTTGGTTAGAAAAAATACATGTTGTTTCGTCCACATATGTTTATGTTATCTCTAAAATAACAGACCGGCGTAACGTGAGAGAAGTTTCCATATGAACAGCCTCTGTGTGTCATTAATCACTGACGGATGTCAAAACAACAAAAAGTAATAAAATATATACAGACCTATTACAAAAAAACTATTAAGAATGTCAAAGAGTGTTAGAGCGAGAGTGTTAGAGCGAGAGTGTTAGAGCGAGAGTGTTAGAGCGAGAGTGTTAGGAGCGAGAGTGTTAGAGAGAGTGTTAGAGCGAGATAGTGTTAGTGTGCGAGAGTGAGCGCGAGATAGTGTTTGTGTGCGAGAGTGTTAGAGCGCGAGAGTGTTAGAGCGCGAGAGTGTTAGAGCGCGAGAGTGTTAGTGTGCGAGAGTGTTAGTGTGCGAGAGTGAGCGAGATAGTGTTAGTAGAGTGTTAGAGCGAGAGTGTTAGAGCGCGAGAGTGTTAGAGCGCGAGAGTGTTAGAGCGCGAGAGTGTTAGAGCGCGAGAGTGTTAGAGCGCGAGAGTGTTAGAGCGCGAGAGTGTTAGAGCGCGAGAGTGTTAGTGTGCGAGAGTGAGCGCGAGATAGTGTTAGTGTGGCGGCGAGAGTGTTAGGCGGGGGCGTGTTAGTGTGTGTGCGAGTGAGCGCAGAGTGTTAGTGTGTGCGAGAGTGAGCGCGCAGTGTTAGTGTTAGTGCGAGAGTGAGCGTGAGATAGTGTTAGTGTGCGAGAGTGTTAGAGCACGAGAGTGTTAGAGCGCGAGAGTGTTAGAGCGAGAGTGTTAGAGCGCGAGAGTGAGCGAGAGATAGTGTTAGTGTGCGAGAGTGAGCGCGCAAGTGTTAGTGTGCGAGAGTGAGCGCGCGAGTGTTAGTGTGCGAGAGTGAGCGTGAGATAGTGTTAGTGTGCGAGAGTGAGCGCGCACGAGTGTTAGTGTGTGAGAATGAGCGCGCGCGAGTGTTAGTGTGCGAGAGTGAGCGCACGCGAGTGTTAGTGTGCGAGAGGCGAGAGTGCACGAGAGGCGAGAGTGTTAGTGTGCGAGAGTGCGAGTGTGCTAGTGTGAGAGTGAGTGTGCGAGAGTGTTAGTGCGAGAGTGTAATGAAAAGTTTAAGATTAAATATCTATGTATACTAATGTAACACTTAGTAAGGATTTGTAGATCATAAATGATGTAAATGACCAGTTTTAGATTAATTAATCCTTTAAGGCACCTGTGAACTGATTAAGAGAACCAACAGTGTTGCATGGACACCAGGACAAAATCATAATTCTGTACTTGCACCAGCTATAAATAAAGACCGCATATTTTAGTGTGAACTGTTCCTTTAAACATTCATCTCAATGTGATTCCATGCCTGCTCTTTTACAAATAACGGCACAAACATAACGCAAGCAGTCAGCACATCGGACACGTGTTGTTTAGACGTGAGTAAGACCTGCTGTTGTTTTGGTCAGCCGTGATAGAGATGCAGTTATTAGAGAGCACAGGTGGACAGAGCGTCATCTCTGACAGGTGCAGATCCGTCACGTGAGAGCCTGCGAGCCAAGAGACTAACCACAAGTCCTCAAATAACACACCATGCTTTCTCAATGCATGCATTTCATGCTATGTACACAAATACATTTAATATCTATATATTTTAGTACACTAAACTGGTATACTTGAAGTCTTGGAACAGCACTTCAATTGAGCGGAAATACAATATTTTATATATTTGATTGTGCTAAAGTGAAAGTACACTTCAAATAGTTTGCATTTAATAAACGATATTTTTCATGCAACTCTCATCAAATGTGACATTAAAACACATTTTAGACTTAATATTAAGAAACGTGCATTGTGCACAATTAGTACCCCAAATACATTTAATTAGAATTGTTATATTAGTATTCGTCTCGAGTTATTAATCTGTTAGTAAATATGTTAATCGATTACTTTTTTAATAGGAGTGACAAACCACAATTTACTCACATTATATCACAGATTATTGGTTATATAGAAAATGATACTAAAATATGAGAAGATATGATATTAATCTCCATAATGTCAGATAACTCTGATAGAAAGATATGTCATGAATTCGGTTGAATAGATGTTAAATTAAGAACACAATTAGATAAAACCAATTTAGCTCCAATCACAAGCAATGCTTCGTTAAGTTCAGTCTGTGTGAAAAGATCTCATTAGTAATTAAAGAAAACACTGATCAGGTCAAAGTGTCTGGATGGTTTTTGATCCCATTTTTACTGATAGTCCACTGTATGAAGATATTTGGGTGTAATATGTCACCGTTTACTTTATTTTGCTCTCCTCCTTGCAATCTTATATTCTAATAATATTTCACATTTTTGACTGTTGTTTGAGGAGAGAGAGTGAGAGAGTGAGAGAGTGAGAGAGTGAGGAGAGTGAGAGGAGTGAGTGAGTGAGGAGTGAGGTGTGTGTGTGTGTGAGTGAGTGAGTGTGTGAGTGAGTGAGTGAGAGAGTGAGTGTGTGTGTGTGTGTGTGTGTGTGTGTGTGTGTGTGTAATGAAACATTTAAGATTAAATATCTATGTATACTAAAGTAACACTTAGTAAAGATTTGTCGCAACATTTCCATCGCTACTGTTTTTGCACACAAGTGGTTTCAGTTGTTCCTACATGTTTCGTGTGTTTTCTAGTATGAATGTTATCGATGAATCATGACTTGTTCGTGAAAGCGTTTGTGTGCAGATATCACGCTTCGTGCACAAGACCTGCTGTTCTAAAAACTTCAAAGACTCAGTCTTTTAATGACTCACTCATAATGTCTCTGCATGCTCAATCTTACGAGCACTGAAAGACAACTAAGACATACTTTAGGCTTTTAGCTGAACTTCTGACAGTTTGAAGCATTTCTTTATTCCCTCCGAGCGAGCGGCAGTAATCAGCCGCGGACAGACTTTGAGTGACGCCTCAGCTTCTGCTGAATTAAAGCACCGGTGGGTGTCAGTCAGGGCCCTGCGGCACCCAACAGCATCAATCATCGCACTATTGGAAGACCTGAGCGTGTGTTATTTATTCAGCACATCCAGGAATTACCCAGCGCTAATCGATGAGAGCTGGAGCGCTGTGAGGAGACCAGAGATGCTTATAAATCACACGCATGCTAAAGAGCAGCTGGACTCGCGGTTAGTGCGACACATCACGGGTTAAGAGATCTGACTACAGACACTCACACATACAGACACACACACACACAGACACACAAACATACCCTCACACAGACAGAGAAACACACACACACTCTCTCTCACATACAGACACACACTCTCACACAGAGAAACACAGACACACACACACACAGACAGAGACACACACTCTCTCTCTCTCACATACAGACACACACTCTCACACAGAAACACAGACACACACAGACACACACACTCTCACTCTCTGACAGACACACTCACACACTCTCTGACACACACACACACACACACACACACACACACACACACACACACACTCTCTCTCACACACAGACAGACACACACACTCACACACAGACACAGACACACTCTCTCACACACACACACACACACACACACACACACACACACACACACAGACACACTCTCACACACACAGACACACACACACACACACACACACACAGACACTCTCTCTCACACACACACACACACACACACACACACACACACAGACAGACACTCTCTCACACACACACACACACAGACAGACACTCTCTCACACACAGACACACACACACACACACACACACACACACACACACACATGTTTTTAGACAGGTAATCATGGCAGCATCCCAGAAAACATTCTGGCAAAGTCATGAACAAACATTATTCCAGTAATGATCATAGAACATTCGCTCAATGTTATCTGCTCTGTAATTATGTTATTAAAACATTAGCGCAAAAACTATCTACTTATGGTAAACAAAAAAAATCTTCAACATTGTAGTTGGATGTTCGTCTAACGTTTTTAAAAGTCACTACAAGTCAATTCAGTGATTCAGAGATCATTCAACAGTCTCCATAATGTCTGTACAATTATAACATTAAACATCGAACCCTTCATGTTTCCTCTATTGTTCACATAACGTCAAAAATAAACATTTTTAAAATCTGGACGTTTCGCACGTTCTGAGAAGTATCAATTTCATAACTTAACGGGAATATTAAAATAAGCATAAGTAAATGTATTTAAATCCATTTAAAAACTGGACGTTTTAAAAGTTCTGAAAAGTAACACTTTCATAACTTAATGGGAACGTTCACATAATCAATAATACAATTTTTGTTTTTTTAATTGTATGAAAACTAAATGTTTTGAACGTTTTGAGAAGTACTATTGTTCATAGCTCATTGGGAACGTTCTTGGAACATATTTCTAACACATTTAGAAAATATTAGCTGGGACCATGTATTCTTTGAAGTATAGAATTATGAATATGGCAATATACAGGACCGTGATATTTATCAGGACTGGGTTGATCCAAAGCGGTCTCTGTAACCATAAACAACATACTAATGAATATCGATAAGACTTATGAAAGTTACTGCGCAAATTGCATTTATTAATATTTATCGATTATTAAAAGCATGCATTAATATTTTAATAAAGCAATAAGACACTCAAGGACGTACGCTACAGTGTTTTACCACGATCAAAACAAAGCGGAGTAAGAAAATCCTCTTATTGCTTTCGATCTCAGAGGCTTAT
>CM050422.1:724276-726776 GCA_027564155.1 Gymnocypris eckloni scoliostomus
GATCGGAGCACTTTCATGTCAAATTCACAAACAAGCGCCACTCAGAGACATTTAACCCATTGTGCGGTTATATTTAAAGGAGTCGTTTCAAGCTTTCTTTCTCTTTGGAGGGTCACAAGCTGATTGTGCATAGATACGATCCCTGAAGTTGCAAAGACTAAAGTCTCAAACCCAAAGAGATATTCTTTATTAAACTTAAGACTTTGCATAACTCCGCCCCAAACGTATACGCAAAGAAAGAAGGCGGAGCTATTATTCTAGTATTGTTGGTCCCGAGTGTGTGACGTCACACACTCTATAACAAGCATAATGCAAAGTTTTGTAAACAAGTGTAATATTAGTAACAGCTGCAAATCTTTTTATTTAGACTATAAATCAATGCTAATTCACACATTACCTCAAACGCCACACACGGCGTTTCCTTTAGGATTGGCCGGTTTGAGCGCAGGAAAATACTGTTTATTCTGCATATTTATTTGGTGATGAGCGATGGACCTTGTTGGGAAACCAAATACTACATAGCCGATCTGGAATCATCTCCATTCATGGCACCCATCCGCGTTTGTACACGTGTCTTCAAGTCGAAGATCGCAGACGCCCGCTGATCAGGTGTGTGTTGGTGAGGCTTTCTCCAAACTGGCCAAATACGAACGAGACAGCGGTGAATGGAAGATGATAACAAGTAATGTGTGAACATACTATTCCTCCACAGGCGTGCAGCGTTAACATGAACCAGGTCGAGTCTGTTAAAAAACAAGTATACTTAGGCCTTAAGGGGCGTAACATTTCCGTCACATGCTTGAGGTATCCGGCCAATCACAATGCGCAAGATAGCTGGCCAATCAGAGCACGCTTTGCTTCTCAGAGCGATGAGCTTTGTAAAAATCAACACGTTTCAGAACGACAGCAACAATAATGTACAGTATGAGGAGAATGAACCACGAACAACGTAAACACATTTCACCAAATACACAAAATTACATTCTTTTAGTCAACACTAACAATATGCACCACTGTAAGCCATTTAAACAGCTTTACATACATCCATAAAGTGTGTATATTGTTGTTTATGTAAATAGTATATTTTGCATATCTTGTTACTTGTACTGCCATGGCACAGAGTCTTGTACCTAAGACCATGTATACTTGTGTGCATGATGTGTGACAATAAAGAGATTTGATTTGTTTTGGGTTTTTTTGGGGGGGGGTTAAAAATCGCTACTTCATCGGAATAATACAAACCTCTGTGACTTTTATGGCAGTCGCGATGTGATGCCAAAAACAAATCATGGACTTGATTCGAAAAACTAAATAGTTGTAAAAAAAAAAATAGTCACACTTGTGTTGCTCGTGGTCAAACATGACATCATAGGAAATACATGGGAGGCAAAAATATGAAAATACAGATATGTTAATGTGTGTACAATCTACAAATCTGCTACAATGCAAAAAAAATAATAAAAGTGCATATCAATGAAGGGGTGACAAATGTTATCTGAAAACACTGAATATATACAGCTACTCGATGGTATTACAGATTATTGTGATTATTGTTTTTGGAATAAATCTGCATAAATTCAGAGTTTAAATACGTTTACTCTATTTTAAAATTAAAACTGCATTAATCGAATACAGAAAATAGTCCGTAATTTAGATGTGAATGTTAATTAGTAAAACGAAATACACTCAAAATTCTAAATATTACAGAAAAACATGAATTAATTTCACCTAAATAAAACTAGTATGTGATTATGGTCTGTTTTGACCCCCACCTGAACGCTTCCAGAGGGTTAACATTAACAACACGATTCTGTTGCGTCCTTGTTCAACAAAACAACCAAGAAAAGGGCAACTGTTTACAAATCTGGTAAGTGTAGAAAAGGCCGGCTGTGATTGACGAGGCGTCATCATAACGGGGAATAATTAGCAAGGCCTCGTGCAGAGAAACACAAAATGTCACGCATCCGTCACTGACGCAGTAAAGCTGTTCCAGAGACACTCGCAACACATTCAGAAAGTTTATTTAGCATGCAACAGTAATTTCCTAAAGCTGCATGCGCATCTGTGTGCATTAACTTTGAATGCTTCAAACGTGTCCTGCTAATTATCTTACTCCTCTGACCTTCCTCAGACGTCTCAGCATCATTACTTGATTCGCTGATTGGCGGCCGTGTTTGATATGTTGTGTTATAAAGGACAGAATGGAGACTGAACTGAAAACAGCTCAGGGGTGTTGTTGAGCTCGTGCTCATAGAGGGCGCTGTTGCTGCTCAGAATTAGACTTCTGATCTATTTTACTGATCACATTATATTTGCATCTCTTGTGTAGGAATAATTGTATTTCCCAGTGCATGAACATAGCATAAAATAAGTTATTTGAAAAAAATATATATTTGAATGTTTTTGATCAAACTACAAATTATCAAAGCTAGTGTCTTTTATTTTAAAGAACATAATTTAATGATCTAATTATATTTTCAAATTTAATTTTATATTTTAT
>CM050422.1:731776-736776 GCA_027564155.1 Gymnocypris eckloni scoliostomus
TCTATGAGTGACTAGTAGTATAGTTAGTTAGTGAATGGCGTCATGTAGTTGTGTGTAGTTTGTGTTTGTTACCGCTGCTGAGTGAGGAGAGGTGATCATCAGGATAATGCAATGGTTTTTTTGGACTGAGTGCCAGGGTGAAAATGATCATGGTTGAATTTTTGCACCATCACATAAAATGCATATAACTAACACAAATATATATATAATATTTTTTTATTTTTAAAATTATTTGAATTCATTTGGTAATCAAAATCATGTTTTTTGTTAATCAATCTTATTATATAAAATAAATTTTATAACTAAAAATATAATATAAATAAATACAATATATATTTTTTTAAAAACCATTATTTTTTTAAAATTTAATATCATTTATTTTTTTTTTGTGTTTGATCAATAATCATGTTTTACATTATTTCATTATGTGTTAATTTATATTTTTGAATTATTTTCAAAGTTTAATTTGTTATTGTTATTATTAACATTATTTAAAAATCAAAGACATTTGATCTAATCAAGTGTTTAAATCAAGTGTTTTCAATGCATTTATTTTTATGTATGTTTTTTAAATGCACATGTTAAACATGTTTGCATTGGTTATGTATTAAGCAAACAGACAATAAATGATTATTTGCTTAATTATATGTGTTTTCAATAGCTATGTTTGTTAATGGTTTTTCACATGAAATATAAGTTTGCCAGAAGGTTTTTTTGGTTTGGGTTAGACAGCTTTTAAGATCAGATTTTCATATTAGCGTTATGCATAATTTAAAAATCTCGAAGTCTCCATTGACTGGGAATATTGAAGTACTAGAGTATTTTTCTTATAGTTTCTGGAGTACATATGACAGGCCTTGTGATGGGTTTGAACCTATATGTCTGGATGCTGATGCTTGCACTGTCTTCTCATTTAGTGTTGAAGAGTGTTTTACTTGTGGCTAAGTGGTGATGTTTATTTGCAGCAAATGTGCCAGTCTGATTAGTTAGACAGTCTGAACCAGTATAGTTCATCTAGTGAATGGCCACTGACTGCAGGTGTGCCGCTAACACGTGCCCAAATGTGAGCCGTGTTTATTCCCACCGCAGGACTGAGGAGCCGCGCCCAGAAAGTGCAGGAATAATGCATCAGTGATACGTCAGAAGAGCCAGTGCCCGATTGCAGAGAAAATCAACTACAGTCATTGACTACTGAATAACATTGTGAGATCACCATCCATGTGACTTAATCAATGTGATTAAAACTTAAAAAAATATGGTCTGATTTTTGAAAAATTTATTTATTTAATTTAAAAATTTTGAAGAGTTTTATTTGCAAAAAAATATGTTTTAAATTATCAATCAAAATATTTGTAGCCAAGTAAAAAATATTAAAATACATAACTAAAAATAAAAACATCTACCTGATTTTAAAAAATAATAATTTTGAGTTTAAAAAAAAAACTTTATTTTTAAAATTAACTTATTTAAAATGAGTTTGATTTAATATATTTGATCATAAATCAATTAATTTAATTTTGATTCAGTGTCTTTCATATGAATTATTTCAATGCATTTATTTATTTGTTATTTTATGTATTTTTTGTAGCAGTAACTTCATGAAATTGTCTCTACAAGCTTTTATTCTTTACCAGTTGCTTTATTGCAAACACTTCATGAACAATAAATGTTCAAACAAGGCCATGTGTTTCTGTGTTTGATGCCTGGTGTGTGTTCATGCTGTTTGACAGTGGCATGCATTAAATGCACATGTTAAATAAGTTAAAGTTGCATGTGCTATAGCTGTTAATTTGAACTAAATTAGATTATTTGCTTGATTATGCAACTTAATTTATTCGAGTAATCAAGCTAAATATGTGTACCATATTCATATAGTATCATCATTTGTTGGTTGAAAATAAGGATTTCCTCAGAAGTTGTTTTTGTTTCTGGTGTCTTCTGTTTACACAAAAGAAGATATTTTGAAAAATGTTGGTAATCAGACAGTTGGCAGCACCCATGACTCTGTACGGTGTAATATGATTTTTTACTGATGAAGGATATTTGACATTTAATGTTTTATTCACTGGTAAACGTCATAATAACAGGCCTTAGAATAATATTTCTGTGATTTATTTTCAACCATGCATTTATACATTTTCATTAACCATTTAAATGCACAGCACCACTGTATTCTAATCATTTAATTACTTGTGAGAGTCTGAATGTGAAAGATCTGAGCATTAAAAGTCTCTGTTCATTGTGCTCATGATGTTTTCACTTACATAGTCACATGTGGGTTACTGATGAAAATGCGGCCGAGATGTCCGTACAGTGTGTGATAGTCCTGTTAGGATATGGGTGAAGAAGCACAGTGAGGTTTCATCATGCCGTATAAAAGCATAAAGGTAGGGTGCAGATATGAAAATGGCCGAGATTATGAGATTTAGAACGAAAACTGGACTATAATGGCCTCTTTAAAAACGTATATATAATATATATATATATAATATATATATAAAATCATTAATTGTATGTTAATTAAATTAATTGCTTTTTATCTGTGTTAATTAACAGATTTTATGCATGATGCAAAAATATTAATATCAAAAATTTATATTATTGTCATCTTATTCTTAAAGTGTTTAAATGAAACAATTGAAAGATTGGTCAACTCAAATTTATTTAAATGTAGCTCAAATAAATAGAAATAAAATAATATTTCGGGGTGTTTGAGTTTATATCATGAGATGATAAAGGCAAAACCTGACAGATGCATTGAGTGATTTCTAACACACCTAATCAGGTTTGCACATTTTCAAGCGTTAAACTTCATTACGGCACTTTCCACATTTCAATATGTTGAACTAGTGGTGAACATTACACAGCAGTTCTTTTGTTTGGGGCCCGTGGGACGAGCGGAGGATCATATTACCCGTTCCTGGGCAAATAACAGTTTAACATTTCTTCTCAGCGCCGCCAGACACACATTAGATTGTGTTATTCGTCAGCAGTGCCTGTTGATATCCATATTTCCCAGAGGAGAGAAGAACGGCTGGAGTAATGCTGCTCTGATCAGCCGGAGCGCATCAATAAAAGCTGCTGAACGCCTCACAGGTGGCTTGTTATTACACAAACGTCTGTTTTCATTGTTTTAAGGACGTTCACGAGGTCCTCTCGGAATCAGTTTTCATGCTGGATCTTCTGTTGAATAATGAAGCATCCCGAATCTCATATGATCAGTCTAAAGTAGTATCTGTTAATGCAAAAAACCTTTGGACATGAAACACATTGTGATGTTCTTCCTCCTGATGTACCTGTGTGTCGCCACATGAAGTTCTGAAGAATAAAAAAGGATAGTAATCTTAGATAAACTTGTTAGTCGTGATGTCTTCTGTAGTAAACAAATGCTTCTTTGATTTGAGTCAGTACATTAATCAATTCACATAGTGTGTTTTTAACCAATTGTGTTGCAGTTCATAAACATCACTGGTTAGTTTTCACTATTGTCAAACGATCATTTAGATATCATGTCTGCCATACTTTCAGAGTAGCTAACAAATGTGTGTCCCTGGAGCACAGACGCAGTATATTTGTAGCAATAGACAACAATACATTGTATGGTCAAAATTATAGATTTTTATTTTATGACAAAAATCATTCATGTTCCATGAAGATATTTTCTACCGTAAATATATCAAAACTTAATTTTTGATTAGTAATATGCATTGCTAAAGACTTCATTTGAACAACTTTAAAGATGATTTTCTCAATATTTTGATTTTTTTTGCATCCTCAGATTCCAGATTTTTTTAATCTTGTATCTCAGCCAAATATTGTTCTATCATAACAGCTTATTTATTCAGTTTTCAGATTATGTATAAATCTCAATTTTGAGAAATGTACCCTTATGATTGGTTTTGAGGTTCAGGGTCACAAATTATGTTCTAAAAATGTTTTGCTAATATTCCACAAAGTTATAAAAGCATTATTTCTGAAAGTTCTCTGATTATTCCAAGTTTTAAATGATTTAAATATGTTTTACTTGGTAAGGCAAACGTTAAAGGAACATTCAATTGTATCATTGTGCAAACATTATTGGAACGTTACTTTTAAATGTTCTCTGAAAGTTCTAAAACAAGTCTTTTGAAACATATTTAAAAAATAATAATAAAGTATATCCTTTGTACCTTTGGGCTCATGCAGGTTGTAATGCAGCTAGGAGAATATTACATTAACTGGCCATTATTTAGTCACGGCTCAAACTAAAAGACCTCAGAAGCTGTAGTTTCATGTCGACGCTGGCTCGTAAGATCCACTTCCCTGCAGAGTTTAGCTGTAACCCTAATCAAACACACCTGAGCGTGCTAATCAGTGTCTTCAGGATCATTAGATCATCACAGGTGCGTGAGATCGATCAAAGGAACCGGAGTTTAATAAACCAGATTTGAGGATCCCTGATATAGACCGAGTCACTTTCAGAGGCGGTTTGAAAGACAAGTCCTCCTGATTCTGAAGCTGAGAGTGAGATAAAGGTTAAGTCACATTTACTTATATAGCGTTTTTAACCATACAAATTGTGTCAAAGCAACTTCACAACACCAAAATATGAAAATAGTGCCTCAAGATTCTAAACTCAATTTTCAATTAAAGACATTATTGAAAGTAGTGATGTCATCGTCCAGCTCAGTTCGACGATGTCGCTGGAAATGAAGTGTCCCCAACTAAACAAGCAATAGTGACAGAATGGAGAAAACCCTGCAGTGCCATGGTGTTCTGTATAGTACCTTGCCAGTGTTAATTCAGGCTATAGTATTATTATTTTAATATAGTAATAGTATTATTATGGATGTATATATGGTAATCATAGGTCTGTCTTATATTTTACCATGCTGTACCATGGTAAATCTGTGCTGTACCATGACATTCGCTATAGTTTCTGGAAGAGCACCAAATATCTAGGTATATGATATAGTACTTATTAAAGTACCATAGTATTACCATGCTTTTAAACAAAGTCC
>CM050422.1:741776-773202 GCA_027564155.1 Gymnocypris eckloni scoliostomus
TGTGTGTGTGTGTGTGTGTGTGTGTGTGTGTGACAGCAGCTCAACATTCACCCAGTACACACAGTCCAGTCCACTTCTGTGTGTGTGTGTGTGTGTGTGTGTGTGTGTGTGTGTGTGTGTGTGTGTGTGTGTGTGTGTGTGTGTGTGTGTGAGAGAGCAGCTCAACATTCACCCAGTACACACAGTCCAGTCCACTTCTGTGTGTGTGTGTGTGTGTGTGTGTGTGTGTGTGTGTGTGTGTGTGTGTGTGTGTGTGTGTGACAGCAGCTCAACATTCACCCAGTACACACAGTCCAGTCCACTTCTGTGTGTGTGTGTGTGTGTGTGTGTGTGTGTGTGTGTGTGTGTGTGTGTGACAGCAGCTCAACATTCACCCAGTACACAGTCCAGTCCACTTCTGTGTGTGTGTGTGTGTGTGTGTGTGTGTGTGTGTGTGTGTGTGTGTGTGTGTGTGTGTGTGTGTGTGTGTGTGTGTGTGTGTGTGACAGCAGCTCAACATTCACCCAGTACACACAGTCCAGTCCACTTCTGTGTGTGTGTGTGTGTGTGTGTGTGTGTGTGTGTGTGTGTGTGTGTGTGTGTGTGTGTGTGTGTGTGTGTGTGTGTGTGTGAGAGCAGCTCAACATTCACCCAGTACACACAGTCCAGTCCACTGTGTGTGTGTGTGTGTGTGTGTGTGTGTGTGTGTGTGACAGCAGCTCAACATTCACCCAGTACACACAGTCCAGTCCACTTCTGTGTGTGTGTGTGTGTGTGTGTGTGTGTGTGTGTGTGTGTGTGTGTGTGTGTGTGACAGCAGCTCAACATTCACCCAGTACACACAGTCCAGTCCACTTCTGTGTGTGTGTGTGTGTGTGTGTGTGTGTGTGTGTGTGTGTGTGTGTGTGTGTGTGTGTGTGTGTGTGTGTGTGTGTGTGTGTGTGTGTGTGTGTGTGACAGCAGCTCAACATTCACCCAGTACACACAGTCCAGTCCACTTCTGTGTGTGTGTGTGTGTGTGTGTGTATGTGTGTGTGTGTGTGTGTGTGTGTGTGTGTGTGTGTGTGTGTGTGTGTGTGTGACAGAAGCTCAACATTCACCCAGTACACACAGTCCAGTCCACTTCTGTGTGTGTGTGTGTGTGTGTGTGTGTGTGTGTGTGTGTGTGTGTGTGTGTGTGACAGCAGCTCAACATTCACCCAGTACACAGTCCAGTCCACTTCTGTGTGTCCACTGTGTGTGTGTGTGTGTGTGTGTGTGTGTGTGTGTGTGTGTGTGTGTGTGTGTGTGTGTGACAGCAGCTCAACATTCACCCAGTACACACAGTCCAATCCACTTCTGTGTTCCATGTGTGTGTGTGTGTGTGTGTGTGTGTGTGTGTGTGTGTGTGTGTGTGTGTGTGTGTGTGTGTGTGTGTGTGTGTGTGACAGCAGCTCAACATTCACCCAGTACACAGTCCAGTCCACTTCTGTGTTCCAATCCTCAGTGTGTGTGTGTGTGTGTGTGTGTGTGTGTGTGTGTGTGTGTGTGTGTGTGTGTGTGTGTGTGAGAGAGCAGCTCAACATTCACCCAGTACACACAGTCCAGTCCACTTCTGTGTTCCAGATCTGTGTGTGTGTGTGTGTGTGTGTGTGACAGCAGCTCAACATTCACCCAGTACACACAGTCCAATCCACTTCTGTGTGTGTGTGTGTGTGTGTGTGTGTGTGTGTGTGTGCATGGCAGCGTGTGTGTGTGAGAGAGCAGCTCAACATTCACCCAGTACACACAGTCCAGTCCACTTCTGTGTGTGTGTGTGTGTGTGTGTGCGGCTGCAGCAGCGTATAGCAGCTCAACATTCACCCAGTAACACAGTCCAGTCCACTTCTGTGTTCCACTGTCCAGTGTGTGCGCCGCGCCAGTGATTCTCCTCATCAGTCCATTTGATTTTCAGAGACTCTGTTGATGCTTCAGCTTCTACACAGTCTTCTTTGCATAATTGGTCTGTTAATGATGAAAAATCTAAAGTATCAGCATCAAACCTGCTCATCATTTACACAACAGAGTACTTCAAGTCTTCGTGATTCAGAACAAACCTCAAATCTAACACTACACCGTCTGTATCAATCCTGTTATTATCACTAACCAAAACTATACAATCTTCTGTTAATCACAATTATTTTTAAGCTGCAATAAAAAAATGTTTACAAGTAATTCAAAACAAAGCAGAAATATTAGGTTTTTAAAAATTTAATTAGAAATGCTGACTTAAAGCATTACAACATACTGAAATAAAAATAAATAAAACCTATATAGTAATATTACTAATAACAATAACGATAAAACTGACAAAAGCAGATAATAAAATGACTAAAATGAAACATTCTGAAATATGTTTAAGATGCTAAAATGAATAAAATAAAAATAAAGCGAAATTACAAAAACATGTAACAAAATTACTTGAACCTAAACTAAAATACTAAGTTTATTTAAGTAATGAAAACTAAGTTTAAAAACATAATCTAGTTCAAAATATTAATAAAACTGAATTTAAACTAAAGCTAAAATAATAAATTAACCATAATAATAATAATAATAGCACATATGAAAATGACTAAAATATTCTGAAATACATTTAAAAATAAGATTATTTAGTAAGATTGATTAAGATTATTATCTCAAGACAATTACTAAAACTCAAACTATAATTTAAATTAAAATAAGTCCAAAACTGTAATAATCTGTAAATAATAACTAAAATAACCGTTGTTTTCATCCTATAGCGACTGATTAATGAGCGCTAAAAACAACGCAATGCAACGACGTCAAAACACAGAACCGCTCGTGTCTTTCTAACCAGTTATTTAACTTATGAAAGAAATTGGTGACGACTATAAAATATAGTTTGATACATTTCAGACCAATTAGACAATGTCTGCCTGCTGATGGAGCTAAGATCTTTATTTACATTCAGCAGACACTTTTATCCAAAGTGACTTACATTCAGGCTATACATGTTTTGTCAGTATATGTGTTCCCTGGGAATCGAACCACAACCTTTGCGCTGCAAACACTTTACCACTGAGCCACAGGAACAGCCATGCCCTGCACATTTGGTATGTCTCCCTAATCAGAGACAGCTCATTTAGCCCTCGCAGGAATCAGGTGTGTTAGATTAGGGAGACATACAGGACAGGTTTGGGAAGCACTGGACCAATACCACCATTGTAGGGTTTTGGAGAAATACCCTTTTCTGAGCTTTGACCATTTTAGACTTCCCTCTGTTCCTCCACAGCTGTGTTTAAATGAAGATCTGCAGGATTTGTCCTGCTTCACTCACGTTCCTCAGTGTTTGTGTGATCTGTGAGAGAGCAGCTCCTGTCCTGAGACGAACCCTCGTCTCTGCAATCATCTGCTGCTGAGATTAAACCTGCCAGCACAAAACTAAAATAGTTCGGATCGCGGAGCGCGAATCATTTGAGTCAGTTCGGGACCGCGGAGCGCAAATCATTTGAGTCAGTTCGGGACCGCGGATCATTTGTGCGAATCATTTGAGTCAGATCGGGTGTGTGTGCGTGTGTGTGTGTGTGCGTGTGTGTGTGTGTGTGTGTGTGTGTGTGAGAGAGAGTTCGGGTGTGTGTGCGTGCGTGTGTGTGTGTGTGTGTGTGCGCGTGTGTGTGTGTGTGTGTGTGTGTGAGAGAAAGTGCGTGTGTGTGTATTGTGTGCGTTCGAGGAGCGGAGTGAGTGGTGTTCGGGTGCGTGTGTGTATGTCGTGAGTGAGTGTGCGTGTGTGTGCGCGTGAGTGAGTGTGCGTGTGTGTGATAGAGTGTGTGTGTCTGAGCGCGTGTGTGTGTGTGTGTGTGTGTGTGTGTGTGTGTGCGCGAATGTGTGTGTGTGTGTGTGTGTGTGTGTGTGTGTGTGTGTGTGTGTGTGTGTGTGTGTGTGTCACAGATGCTGCAGTTAAACTGGTTGATCTGAAGTCGTTCTTCATTGTGTGTTCGGTGAGAAACACGCTGACAGATCTCTATGTGAATGTGTTTTCCTGTAGGTTACTAATGCGGCAGGAATTACTGTAATTATGAGATGGCAGCATGCTTGTTTCTTCACGCTCAGATGTAATTTGTTTCTATGGCAAAGCATCTGTGTGCAGCTTTGCTGATAATGACAGTAAAACTCTCCAGTACTGCATTCATTCACACTGAGAACCAATAAAACAGCAGAAACACTGGCTATAAAAACATCATGCATTTTACATCATGATATAATGTTGCAAGACAGGGATCTGCTTAAAGGAATAGTTCAGACAAAAATGAAAATTATTAGGGTGTGTGTGTGTGTGTGTGTGTGTGTGTGTGTGTGTGTGTGTGTGTGTTGTCGCAGGTTTGTAAAAATGTGTCTCAGTAATGGATGCTCTGCAGTGAATGGGTGCCGTCAGAACGAGAGTCTGATAAAAACATCACAATAATCCACAGTCCATCAGTTATCATCTGGAGAAGACAAAAGCTTGAGTGTTTTGGACTGTTTAGTTTTGTAAACGCTGCAGATTTCTCTCCTGATTCAGACCAGAACACTTTTCACTGAGGAAGAGTTATTATGGATTATGAACTCATGTTAAAACATCTTAATACTGGATTTGTTTCAGCTTTTGTTTTTGTCTGATGATAACTGATGGACTGTGGATTATTGTGATGTTTTCATTCTGACGGCACCCATTCACTTTAGCATCACAATCCTGTGTGGTATTCCTAATCAGTTTGAGGAAATGAACTGCGGTTATGAATGATGCTCAAGCTGAATATGAATATGATTTCATGAGTTAATATCTCAGATGTTTGTGTCCTGAAGCATCTCATCAAGCTTCAGATTCGTTTCATGGACCGCATCATCATCATCACCACCCGGCGAATAAAGAGATGCATCGGATGAAAACCAGCATGAAGGTGTTTGGTGATGCGGTTGCCATGACGACGGGGGTCCTCTGAACAGCCAATGAGCACTCTGAAGCTAATCTGAGACGACAGGCTGGATATTTGCTCATGATCCTCCGGGTCTCTATTCGCCCTTCAACACACAGAGCCGCTGAATCCACCACAGACACAGCTGCGTTTGTGAAGGCTAAGTGAGTCTGTCATCTGTTATTTGACCCACTTTCTCACCAAAGACGAGGCGTTTGGGTGTTTTTATCACTGTCACAAGTTATAGTTTTAAGGTTTGTAACATTAGGTCTTCATTTCTGTGTTTATGCATTTGTAAATATGACTATAAAGATCCGTGATTTTGGATTTTGAGTCAGCTTGTGTGAAAAGAAAATGCAAGCATTTTAGAAACGTGTTAATTGACTGTATATTGTGTGAAAACAACACGGATTGTGTTAATGATACGTCACAACAGACGGATGTTAGCAACTGAAAAAATCCCACGGACCAAGCATACAAGTAAAGATCTGAACACATGTTGAAGTGTTTATGTTCCCGTGCTAGTGTAACTCTGAAACGGTATTAAACGGATGAGGCGCTCAGTCTTTCCATGTAATTCTGATTAGTGATTTAATCATACAGACTCTCCGGCTCATTTAACGACCTTCAGCCTCTAAAAGCATGGAGAAGTGAGTCTGTGACGCTCCGTCTGCGTCTCATTCATCGTCCCGCTCCAGTTCTGCCGGTCTCTCGAGTCTCTCGTCTGACCTCAAGTCTTGCTCACTTGTTCACGGCTCTCCGGGGAATCTGTGGTGTTACTGCATCCAATATAACACTTACATTATGAGAAAATATACAATCTGAATCTCCCAGAATGCCAAAATCACACTAATGAAGATAGAAGCAAGCCTCGATATTCTCAATGTTTAGTGACGGAAAAATTGCAATATTTACCCAAAACATGAACTTGGTGAGTTGATGACAGAGAAGAAGGTTCACTCAAAGTGTCTCAATCTTTACTGAACCTGAACGGATTGCACTGTATTTGATTATTCGTTAGTCTTCTAGATTAGCAGAAAGACTCGTATGTCAGAGCATGTGCACACATTATGTATCACGTGAATATGGATATAAAATATGCAGGATTTGATAAGCAGTGGCCTCCTATAAACACATAGTCTCGGTGTTTGAGCAGCAGAATGTGATGAATGATGTTATGGATGAAAGCATCTGCTGTGAATAATGCGCATATCTTCTGCTTTATTATTCTCAGTGTTTGTAATTACACCGCTAGTCTGCTGTTACTGTGCACGCTGAGCCAAAGAACCATCTAAATGTTCAACGCTCTTCAAAACATGCTGATTAAAACACAGAATACAATATTCAGTTATTATATAGCATAGCAATATTTCTGTAGGCCAGTCATTTTTGATTGGGAACACCACAGATGGGGAAAAATCTCAAGTTGTTATTGTCCCTGTTTGAGCAAAGTTAGTTTGTTTTAGTCTGATCTGAGAACATCAGCAAATCTGGGTCAAAATGACCCGAACACAGCGTGTTTATTCATGAGTTTTCTGATTGCTGGGCTAGATGTGTCTGAACAGAACCTGTGAGATTGTTTTATATTAGAGCTCTGAGTGTGTGTGTGTGTGTGTGTCTGAGAGAGAGTGTTGTGTGTGTGTGTGTGTGTGTGTGTGTGTGTGTCTGAGCCAAAGTGTGTGTCAACGTGTGTGTCTGAGAAAGTGTGTGTGTGTGTGTGTGTGTGTGTGTGTGTGTGTGTCTGAGCAGAGTGTTGTGTGTGTGTGTGTGTGTGTGTGTGTGTGTGTGGAACACCACAGATGGGGTCTGAGAGAGTGTGTATTGTGTCTGAGCAAAGTGTGTGTGTGTGTGTGTGTGTGTGTGTGTGTGTGTGTGTGTGTGTGTGTGTGTGTGAAGAGCGTGTGTGTCATGAGTTTCTGATTGCTGGACTAGATGTGTCTGAGAGAGTGTGTGTGTGTGTGTGTGTGTGTGTGTGTGTGTGTGTGTGTGTGTGTGTGTGTGAGTGTGTGTGAGAGAGTGTGTGTGTGTGTGTGTGTGTGTGTGTGTGTGTGTGTGTGTGTGAGAGAGTGTGTGTGTGTGTGTGTGTGTGTCTGAGAGAGTGTGTGTGTGTGTCTGAGTGTGTGTGTCTGAGAGATGTGTGTCTGAGAGTGTGTGTGTCTGAGAGAGTGTGTGTGTCTGAGAGTGTGTGTGTGTGTGTGTGTGAGTGTGTGTGTGTGTGTGTGTGTGTGTGTGTGTGTGTGTGTGTGTGTGTGTGTGTGTGTGATGTGTGTGTGTGTGTGTGTGTGTGTCTGAGAGTGTGAGTGTGTGTGTGTGTCTGTGTGTGTGTGTGTGTGTGTGTGTGTGTGTGTGTGTGTGTGTGTGTGTGTGTGTGTGTGTGTGTGTGTGTGTGTGTGTGTGTGTCTGAGAGTGTGTGTGTGCGTCGCAGGTTTTCTCTCAGACTCAGGGAAGTCTAGACTCTGCTCTGAAAATTAGGTCTGGGATCCGTCGGGTTCCTCACATGACATTGTATGAATGTGTTTGGCGGCGCGATGCTTCACACCTGTTCCTCTTAATTAAGTTCACATATCGAAGCGGGCCAAAAAGTTATATTTCATTATTCTTGTGTATCTGGGGCGATGTAGGATCAGCTGGGGATCTTCCAGCACATTATGAACGCTTCTGTGTCAGATCGAATCAGTCATGTATTAATAACAGAGCATTAATAACGTGTGCTTATACTTCTGTGGATGTGGGTCTGAAGATGATGGATGAGTGTTGAGGAGAGCAGAAGATCCACGATACATCAGTTTACAGAAGATCATCTGAAGATTACAATCATGAGTGACTTGAGTTTGAAGAGTCTCTAAAATGCCCCGCAGGTTTAAAACTCAATACTATGATCATTCATTTCATAATTCTTTCTGTATGTGTTTTTGATTTTGCTGCACTGGAAAATAAATACAAACATCTATTTTATATAAAAAGACCCATAGAAGGAAAAAAAAGTAAATAAATCAATAATTAAATGTATTTATATATAAAAAAGACCTACGGAAGGAAAGAAAGAAATGTAATTAATTAAATAGTTACATATATTTAATATCTCTTACAGTAATGTGGCAGTAAACAAATGAAGACAACTGAGATATTATTAATTGATTGTTTTAATTAATTCTTATTTATATGTTTTCCGTTGACTTTAGTTTTGTTTGTTTGTTGGGTGTTTTTGTCTTTTTTATGTCTATATAGTTTTTGTTAATTGTTTGAGTTAGGAGTAGTTCGATCATTATAATGAAATGAATATACGCTCAGTTCAGATGTAATGCATGAGCTGCATTCTGAAATATTAATACTTTGATGTTAAGTTGTGTTATTTTGAACCAGTGATTCTCCGGCTCGTGTGTATTGTATCCAAGCATCTGGAAAAAGTGTTACGTGTTTTGAATAATGACACGAAGGTTCAGTTATTACTGCAAGAATATACCTATAATAACCTTGAGACTCAGGCATGTATCTTCACCAGAGATTTTTCTACAGCGTGTGTTCATTGTATGTGTTTGTTTTCAGCGCAGCGTGTGTTCAGCTGTTCTTCTGTCTCTTGGCTCGTTACACAGCATCATTAATTGTTTTGGCAGCAGCAGCAGCGTCTGATGAAGGTCATAACCACACCGGATATGAGAATAAGACAGAGACTATAAATAAACATATGCTTCTGAGCAGAAAAAAACCCAGTCCAAACATGAGCTTGTGATGTGGGACGTCCCATTACAGACTCTCTCTCTCTCTCACTCTCTCTCTCTCTCAAATCTCTCTGTATCTCTCTCTCTCTCTCTCTCTCTCTCTCTCTCTCTCTCTCGCTCTCTCTCTCTCTCTCTCTCTCTCTCTCTCTCTCTCTCCCTCTTTCTCTGTCTCGCTCTCTCTCTCTCTCTCTCTCTCTCTCTCTCTCTCCCTCTCTCTCTCTCTCTCTCTCTCTCTCTCTCTCTCTCTCTCTCTCTCTCTCTCTCTCTCTCTCTCTCTCTCTCTCTCTTTCTCTCTCTCTCTCTCTCTCTCTCTCTCTCTCTCTCTCTCTCTGTCTCTCTCTCTCTCTCTCTCTCTCTCTCTCTCTCTCTCTCTGTCTCTCTCTCTCCCTCTCGCTCTCTCTCTCTCTCCCTCTCTCTCTCTCTCTCTCTCTCTCTCTCTCTCTCTCTCTGTTCTCTCTCTCTTTCTCTCTCTCTCTCTGTATCTCTCTCTCTTTCTCTCTCTCTCTGTCTCTCTCTCTCTCTTTCTCTCTCTCTCTCACGTTTTCTGATGGTTTCGTTCATTGTAAAACTTGTTTTAAATATTTATGTAAAAGCACAGGCCTGGTTTTCATGAACTGAGACATTTATCGTGACAGGTGACTGTATTCAGCCAAACTCTTCCGTTGACAGGATTCCCATCAAAACACTGGAAGAGAGTCTGGACTCCGTCAATATAAAACTGAACTATTCAAAAAGCTAATCGTATATTGTTACTCAAGTGACTAAAACACAAACCCAATCTTGTTCCTAAATGACAATGATTGAGCTACAGTGTGTCTGTTAACCTTTGACGTGATAAATCACACAGACAGATAATCAAATCAAGTCCGATAGAAAGCAATTCGAGGACTGGACTGTCTTTTGTTTGAGATGTCATTCTTTTAACTGATTCATTCAAACACATGCATCTATTCAGAAACGAACCACACAAAGTCTTACTGAATGAGTCACTGAATCATTCACTCATACGATTCATTCAAACACTCGGATTCATCCAGAAACTAACCACGCAAAGTCTTACTGAATGAGTCACTGAATCATTCACTCATACGATTCATTCAAACAAACGCATCTATTCAGAAACGAACCACACAAAGTCTTACTGAATGAGTCACTGAATCATTTACTCATACGATTCATTCAAACAAACGCATCTATTCAGAAACGAACCACACAAAGTCTTACTGAATGAGTCACTGAATCATTCACTCATACGATTCATTCAAACACTCGGATTCATCCAGAAACTAACCACACAAAGTCTTACTGAATGAGTCACTGAATCATTCAATCATTCATTCAAACAGGATTCATCAGAAACGAACCACGCAAAGTCTTACTGAATGAGTCACTGAATCATTCACTCAACGATTCATTCAGAAACGAACCACGCAAACTCTTACTGAATGAGTCACTGAATCATTTACTCACGATTCATTCAAACAAACGACTATTCAGAAACGCACACAAAGTCTTACTGAATGAGTCACTGAATCATTCACTCATACGATTCATTCAAACACTCGGATTCATCCAGAAACTAACCACACAAAGTCTTACTGAACGAGTCACTGAATCATTCACTCAAACGATTCATTCAAACACTCGGATTCATCCAGAAACTAACCACAAAGTCTTACTGAACGAGTCACTGAATCATTCACTCATACGATTCATTCAAACACTCGGATTCATCCAGAAACGAAACACACAAAGCTGAACGAGTCACTGAATCATTCACCACTGAATCATTCAAACACACGATCTATTCAGAAACGAAACACACGACTGTCCACTGAATCATTGATTCATTCAAACACACGATCTATTCAGAAACGAATACTTATGAATCATTCACTCATACGATTATTATCTATTGAAACTAATCACTTAATAAGCGATATGCTTTAATTTTATTTATTCTATTTTATGCTCTAATTTAAAAACTTATACTTTTTGTTTATTAAAGCAAGGATAGCGAAGATTGTCAAAACTTAAATAAATAAACCTTTGCTTAATGGTCCAATAAATAGATTTTGTAAATCAATTAAATATCCTCAACCCGAGTTTTCTATTTTCAAAAATAAGTAACCAAACAAACAAACAAACAAACAAACATATAAATAAATAAAACAACGGACTGGAATTGAGAACCGCTTCTTTATATCAAATATAAATTGGAGAAAGGCCTGGATTTTGTCAAGTACATCTAACAAGGTTAAGGAGATTCATTATAAAATCATTCATAAAATTGATCTCGTTAATTTACCTATTTATAAATATTGTGATGTTAATGAGTCTTGCTCGTTTTGTGGTTTTGCCCATATGTTTTTTTGATTGTTGTATTATGTTTCTAGCCTTCGTCCTCAAAGATGTATTTTTATTATGAAAATCCAAAGCTATTATCTGCTGAATATGTTGTTAATTTTATTATATTGAATGCTAAATTCTTCATTCATAAGAAAAATGGCTTAAATCTAATTTTCTTGCTGCACTTGAATCTCATCTCTTACAAATAACAAAAATAAGTGCCAAATTCTTGATACACAACAAATTTTCTAAAAAAATATGTAATATTATTTTTGTATGTTTGTTTTCTATATGTACGAATATTAGTTTTATATCCTTATTTTTATGATTTGTTTTAATGATTTTTTTTTAATGATTGTTCTTTGTAGGAATACATCCATGTCTCATTGCCCTGTTCTTGCATGTTATAAGTTCTGCAATAAAATAATAATAATAAATGTAGCGGAGTCTAGAGTGTGCAGTGTGCAGTACGCAGTACGCAGGGAGCAGCACGCAGCAGTGCGCGAGCCGCGGCTCTGGCCAATGAGCGGCGCGACACATGAACAGCTCCTCACTCCTCACTGCTTCAGCAACATCAGGATGAAGATGACGGAGATCCTCAGACATGGACGAGACTCGAGAGTGATGCAGACGAGCTCTGTCTGATGGACGGACACAGTGTCGGTGAGAGCATGCAGCTTGCACACGCACGCGCACACACACTCACACACACGATATTTTGCGTTTAGCGCGCGTTCGAATCACAAGCAATGACAAACAAACGGAGAATAAATCGTGTGAAAGTGATTGATATTTTGCTTCATATTGCACTGCAAACTCGTGGAGCCTTATAATTTTTCATACCTATTTTAATGCATGTTTTAATTGTTTTGCACATGTTGCTTTGCATCTTTGTCCGCGTGCATGATTTACTCTGTTCAAAAACAATAGAAAGACCGATTAACGTAAATCAACTCAAACTGAACGAATATGTATTATATTACAATATCAGTTCGTGAACATTATGAACATTTCAGAACCATCGACTGCTCCAAAAGAAATAATTAGTCAAGTTTATTATTATTGTTTTATTAATGAGAATGCAATCTCTCAAGGTGACCTTAAAGCTGTGTGTTACACAAATCAGCACATGCTCTCAGATTAAGATATTGCTGGATAAATTAGCAAATTAAGAGCCAGAAAGGATTATTAATATAATATTCATCCTCAATAATCTGGATTTTGTTGCTTGATTATTACAAGTAATCTGGATTACATTAATTACAAATGCTCATAATCAGATTACAGTTACTTGTTTGTGGATTACATGATTATTCACACAATAGCAGTCAATTATTCATAATATTTTTTGTCAATGTTTTTTCCTTATAAAGTCTCCATTTAGCTTTGATTATAATCACAATATATTATCATCATGTAAATTATTTTGTGATCCATCTGAATTTGGGAGACAAAAGCACCTCTCAAGATATTAAACCATGAATTAATAATTAATAATTATGCGAGTTTCTAAACACTGGTGATGTATATTTCTAACTCTTGATTTCTGGAGTGTTTCTATGTTTATTAATATTTCCTCATGTAATGCATGCCAAACTCCTTTGACATTAAATATTTGTTTGCAATATCTCTGAGGAGTAATATTTTAATAATCTAATATTGTTTACAGTTCTCTGATGTGGGTTAATGGTTAAATATATCTATTTTTAGTGTTCAAGTGTTTTATTTAGATACATAATTTATTTAATTTAACGTTTTTATGATGTAATTAATGATTAGCTTTTCATTAACTCTTACATTAAGCCCAGTTTGGTTTAAGTTTAATGCATTCCTTGATGATTATATAAAATAATGCAATGTATTTTCCTTCTCGTTGCATTTTTATATCAATATCATACACTCAATGGTAAGTTTACACAAGTTAGGTCATCAGAATACCTCAAACGAGTAACCATTGATGACGATCTGTGAGTAATCTACCCAGAGCAGAATATATCTGTCTTGATGCACTCGCCCTCGTGAACTGTTCCTGGTCTGGACGAGTCGTCACAGGTTAAGGTCGTGTGAACTACATCAGCTGGATCCACACAGATGTGTTCTTTGAGCTCAGAGGAGCGTCCTCAGCCGAGGGTTGTGTGTGTGTGTGTGTGTGTGTGTGTGTGTGTGTGTGTGTGTGTGTGTGTGTGTGTGTGTGTGGCGGGTGAGGTGTGAGTGTGTGTGTGTGGAGTGTGTGTGTGTGTGTGTGTGTGTGTGTGTGTGTGTGTGTGTGTAGTGAGTCGTGGTGTGTGGGAGTGTGTGTGTGTGTGTGTGTGTGTGTGTGTGTGTGTGTGTGTGTGTGTGTGTGTGTGAATGCATTTCATTATTGTAGTGGCTGTGTGTGTGGTGTGTGTGAGTGTGTGTGTGTGTGTGTGTGTGTGTGTGTGTGTGTGTGTGTGTGTGTGTGTGTGTGTGTGTGTGTGTGTGTGTGTGTGTGTGTGTGTGTGTGTGTGTGTGTGTGTGTGTGTGTGTGTGTGTGTGTGTGTGTGTGTGTGTGTGGAGTAGTGTGTGTGTGTGTGTGTGTAGTGTGTGTGTGTGTGTGTGTGTGTGTGTGTGTGTGTGTGTGTGTGTGTGTGTGTGTGTGTGGCGGGTCGAGTGGAGTGTGTGGAGTGTGTGTGTGTGTGTGTGTGTGTGTGTGTGTGTGTGATCTGTGGAGTGTGTGTGTGTGTGTGTGTGTGTGTGATCTGGGATTGTGTGTGTGTGTGTGTGTGTGTGTGTGTGTGTGTGTGGCGGTGTGTGTGTGTGTGTGTGTGTGTGTGTGTGTGTGTGTGTGTGTGTGTGTGTGTGTGTGTGGTGTGTGTGTGTGTGTGTGTGTGGCTGACACACACACTGCACACACAGCAGATTAGGACGCTGGTAAGGACAGAGCGCGCGCCGGGTCAGAGCAGTGCATTCAACCTTTTCATTATTTTAAGACAAGCGTTGTGTTTGTTCTTCCTCAGTCCGGTATTTATGGACATAAATCCTCAGATACTTACTCGAAGGTGTGTTTGTCTGCTTCAGCTGCAGAGAGTTTATGATTCATGTCTCTTTGATTTCCCTCCAAACTCACTGCCTTGATGCCAGGGCGTTGCTATCAGTTGCTAAGGCGTGTTGTTATTGTAAATGGTTGTTGGGATGTTCTGGGTGGTTGCCAGGGTGTTGCTAGCAGTTGCTAAGGCGTGTTGTTATTGTAAATGGTTGTTGGGATGTTCTGGGTGGTTGCCAGGGTGTTGCTATGCAGTTGTTAAGGTGTTCTGTGTGTTTCCCTTTAGTCTGGCACAGGTCTGGTCTCTAGATATGATATTTATCATGCATTTTGCATTTTTACAACACAGTTCTCCATATTTAATGTGGCTGATTTGGTTTAATTTCCTGCAGGTTGTTGTTGTATTATTGTAATTTTGCTGCGGTATGGAGATGTTGAAAGCGTCTGTGAAGTGTCTCGACCCCCGGCGGCCCTCATTGATGTTCTCTGAAGGGGGTCTGACTCACGTCTGTCTGTCATCCGTAGACGCTGACATTTCCACCGGCCGGGTGTTACGACGGTTTTACTGAAGCCTTCTCACGCCATCAGTTATTCATGCAAACATCACGCATGATTCTGAGCGATTAGACTAATTGAAATCTCGCTGGCAAAGGTGAATCATACATTCGTCAGTGCAATTAGCCAAAGTCATCTGCCTCTGTAATTGATTACTTGATTGGAATGAAGAGTCGGGTTCGTGAGGCGGTGCATGTGAAAGCTGAGGATTTAAAGATGGGATGTATTAATGAGAGCGAGGATGCTGGCGATGCCGAGATATTAGAGAGGAACAGATGATATCTCAGGCTCAGAAACAAGCACGTGTTATATCAATAATTTCAGATGTTCAGTGTTTAATATCCATCTGTCTGTATGAAGCATCTGCTTACATCATTGACTGGAATCATCTCAATATGACAAACCAATTATAACAACTGCATGTGTTTATAAAAACAGATGCAGTGTTGATATTAGATTTAAAACAGCAACACGTTGAACCAAAATAAGTCAGCTTTGCTTCATAACGTGCTAACATAAGATGTTATTTCTCAGAGCTTGCTCTTTTAATGGAGTATTTAATACAGTAATGGAGCGATAAGTTATGTTTAAGTTCAGTTTTAAGCTCATCTTTGTTTTGGAAGTTCCTCTTGAAAAGTAATATTAATAATAACTGACATGAGTCACTAGTTTTCATCCTGTAAGAATATAAGACTATAATATGAACGTGGAAAGCAGTTTATTTATTATTTATCATTTGCTTGAGAAGCACAATGACTTTTAGTTAAAAGTCATAAATTAAAATGCATATATGCATAGAAAAAATATATATAAATATATATATATATATATATCTGTCAGTGGAGTCAGAAAAATAATCTTGTTTTGTCTTTGAATAAACTTCATTATCCTGACCACACTGATGACCCCCCCCTTTTTATAAACCATGAACTTATTTCATTTTCATAATTTTTTAAAAAAATACCAAAACTACAAAAAAAAGTAATTGTGCATCTCAGGTAAATGTATCTTGATTTAAGAATGATTATATATTTGTACTGGGAAACCTAGATGAGATTTTAAGTGTTGTTTTCTAAAAATAAAATAAATATATATATGGGATAAATATTTTTGCTAATTTTAGGCAAAAAACAAGAACACAAGACTTACAATCTTAAGTCATTTTACCTGTCAAGTAAATGTATCTTGATTCAAGAATGTTTAGATATTTGTACTAATAAACAAGACAAATATATTAAGTAATAAAATCATATTTTGCTGTGTTCGGATCAACTTACATCGAGGAATAACACCACGACCGCATGCTCTTCCCTGCTACATATGATGTATAAATCTCAATAAATAATAAAAAGACCCTTATGACTGTTTTTGTGGTCCAGGGTCACATAAAAGGACCCAACAACATTATATGCAGTACTTAACCTTGAACAATCACGTTTAAGGTCATTGCACACTGAGTCCGAAATATTTGCGTGCTATATTATTGCGAAATAAATGCATGCTATAGATGCGAAAATACAGAAAATCGAACCTAATCAAAAAAAAATAATTATGACAGTGTGTAAAGGTCGTATTGTAAATATGTTTATTTTTCACGTTCTGTCAATCACGTTTGCGCACTGCCTCCAAAATTTTGTCCGTCATCAAAAAAAAAAATTCGGATCAAGTTCGATTTTCTACGTTTTTGCATCGTAGCATGCATTTTGATAGGAAAGGATGGGGAATATGGAAAAACTGAAAAATGCACGACTCAGTGTGCAATGACGTGTATAGAACTGCACAGTCTGTGTGTGATGTGTGTCCTTCTCTCCGTCCCGCCCACAGGATGATTGACAGCCTCGTGACCCAATAGAAAGGATGATCGCTACCGGCGGGCTGCTGAGGATTTCCCGGCGCCAGGACTCGCCGCGAACCAAGAACCGCGCGGAGAACAAGAAGAAGCGGAAACCCAAGAACAAGCGCAAGAACGACGTCGTGGTGGTGAAGGGCAAAGTGAAACTGTTCTCCGTTTCTGGGATGGTTGCAGCGCTTGGCGTATTGATCCTGCTAATCGGCATCGCCATGGCCGTACTGGGATACTGGCCCAGAGAAAACAACCAGAAATTAATCGGACCCGTGCGACGAATAAAAGACGAAAAACTCCCAAGCAATAACGAGTTAGTGATCTCAAACAAACTGGATGGTGCAAACGCCTCAACCGGATTCTTCGAACGGCTATTCACGAGTTATTTATACTCGGATAACCTCAAAGTCCTCGGACCGTTAGTGATGGGCATCGGGATTTTCCTGTTCATCTGCGCCAACGCGGTTCTCCACGAGGATCGCGATAAGAAAACCAAAATCATCAACCTGCGAGACATTTACTCCACGGTTATCGACATTCACAGTTTGCGCGCAAAAGACTGCGTCCCTTTCAACGGCCTCATCAGCTACATGCAATCGAAGAGCGATAAATCTCCACGAAACCAGTCGTCTGCGAGAAAACACAGCTTGTTAGCGAAGCGCCAGTCGTTCGCCGATGCGATTTATAGCATATATCACGGAAACGAGGATGCACGCGAATGGGAAACGCGCTCCATCGTCACGTCATCGGTGAATGCGTTCACGCTCCCCGTCATCAAACTCAACAACTGCGAAGTGCAGGAGAACGAAGCCTGGCGGCGCAGGAGTTGCGTCGCGACGCTGGAAACCAAAGCGGACGTCTCAAAGACGCGCATGTCGCTTTCACACCTGTCTCTGAACGCGCTGACGGATCCGGGCGCCGGGGGTTTGGACGAGAACTCGCGCCGGTTCAGCTGTCCCAGATTGGAGCGCTCGGGCAGTAAAGGCTATATTAAACTGGCCGATCTCGATTCGTTCGAGACGCCTGACGCAGAAAGAGAGGAGAAAGAGACACAAGCACTTGCTATAAACTCGTCTGCATAAACACACTGCGTCAGATTTGTAAACGATGACCTAGACTGAAAAAATGATTTAATGTTTAGATATTTGTACTAGAAAACAAGACAAAAATACTCAGTAATACGTTTTTGTGTTTAAAGAGAGGCGGACTTTAGGGGCTCTAAGCATATATCAGCACCCTAACATAATAACTATAGCCTTATTATGCTCACAAGCTCTCTCTCATTATAGCTATAACTATTATTTATTATAACTATTGCCCCTTTGCAACTTAATCACCCTAAATAATTAGTCAACCTGATGCTGTTCTAAAGCAATATTAGGCTATCTAACAAAAGACATTATATTAACAAAAATACTTGCACTTGTCCATTTAATGGATTTTAAACGTCTTCAATATTTCCCAAAAGGATTAAAATGTCATAAAAATGCTCCCATGCAACTCGTTATGTATTCCAGGTGTTCTTAAGGCATACGACAGGGTTCTGAGAAACAAATCGAAAATGTAATCTATTACGTGAAAATCTCCAGTCGTTGCATTCATGCATTTATACGCGTTTTTAGTGTATAGCTCATTTGCATTAATTGTAGCGCTGGCGCACACAAGAGTCATTTTAAAACAATAATTTCTTTACTGAGGTGAATATATCTGAGCTTATGATGTGCACAATAGGGGTTGCACAGACTAGTGGACTTCAGTGCTACGACGCTTTAAGCTTGACGTCGACTAGTCGCTGGTCCTATAGAGGGCGCTATAGGATAATTTACGCTGTTTCCAAACTGTTAAAATTACAAACTAATTGATACTCTGAAAGCGCTCCACAAGACGTGTGTGATTATATTACTGGATGCTGGAAATTGAACGGTTTTAAACACTTATTGTACGGGTAAGTTAATTACGTTCTAATCTAATGCACTGTAACGCACACACATAGCTACAGACAGTAGCGCGTACAATACATCACACACACATAGCTACAGACAGTAGCGCATACAATACATCACACACACATAGCTACAGACAGTAGCGCGTACAATACATCACACACACATAGCTACAGACAGTATCGCGTACAATACATCACACACACATAGCTACAGACAGTATCGTACAATACATCACACACACATAGCTACAGACAGTATCGCGTACAATACATCACACACACATAGCTACAGACAGTATCGCGTACAATACATCACACACACATAGCTACAGACAGTAGCGCGTACAATACATCACACACACATAGCTACAGACAGTAGCGCGTACAATACATCACACACACATAGCTACAGACAGTAGCACGTACAATACATCACACACACATAGCTACAGACAGTGGCGCGTACAATACATCACACACACATAGCTACAGACAGTAGCACGTACAATACATCACACACACACATAGCTACAGACAGTATCACAACACATCACACACACATAGCTACAGACAGTATCGCGCAATACATCACACACACATAGCTACAGACAGTATCGCGTACATCACATCATCACACACACATAGCTACAGACAGTATCGCTGCAATACATCACGCCGCAGATCACACACACATAGCTACAGACAGTATCGCGTACAATACATCACACACACATAGCTACAGACAGTATCACGTACAATACATCACACACACACATAGCTACAGACAGTAGCGTACAATACATCACACACACATAGCTACAGACAGTATCGTACAATACATCACACATCACACACACATAGCTACAGACAGTAGTGCATACAATACATCACGCCGCAGATCACACACACACACATAGCTACAGACAGTATCGCGACAATACATCACACACACATAGCTACAGACAGTATCACACATAATACATCACACACACATAGCTACAGACAGTATCACAGACAATACATCACACACACATAGCTACAGACAGTAGCGCGTGAATACATCACACACACATAGCTGCAGACAGTAGCGCGTACATAATACATCACACACACATAGCTACAGACAGTAGCGCGTACAATACATCACACACACATAGCTACAGACAGTTGCGTGCATAATACATCACACACATAGCTACAGACAGTAGCGCACACATAACAGACATACATACATCACACACATAGCAGACAGTAGCTGCATAATACATCACGCACACATAGCTACAGACAGTCGCGCATAATACATCACACACACATAGCTACAGACAGTTGCGCGTACAATACATCACACACACATAGCTACAGACAGTAGTGCGTACAATACATCACACACACACATAGCTACAGACAGTTGCGAGTACAATACATCACACACACATAGCTACAGACAGTTGCGCGTACAATACATCACACACACACATAGCTACAGACAGTAGCGCGTACAATACATCACGCGCAGATCACACACACATAGCTACAGACAGTAGCGTGTACAATACATCACACACACACAATCATTCAGCGCTGTTCTGTGATGTCTGTGTAAAATAGCTTAGAAACTGAAAAGTTGAAGCATATATTTCTTAATAACTAAATCCCAACGCTTCACTACTAGTAGAGAGACGCTGCAGGTAGAACCGCTCTCACTAATGCATGCATTCATATGAATGTAATCTTTACTGTACTACTTACTGTATCTGATTTAGAACGAGCAGGTGAGAAATATAACGACCCAAAGATCAAAATAAGCTGTTATAGGTGCAATAGTCATATTTAATAACTGTGCACAAGGTGTTTGTCACTTATTTGTGCATTAATGACGTCATCAGCGACTAGTTGACTTCGACTCGACTTTCATCACATAAAAGTCGACTTCAAAAAATCAGAAGTTGTTCAACCCCTAGTGCACAAAAAGACTCCGTCTATAATCACGATATTCATGCATCTCTAATAAATACATGAACAACATCTCTTTTTACCCTTTCATTTGAAATGAAATCCTTTCATTCCAGCTGGATTCATTAACTGGATAAAACACTCGGAAGACCTGCAGGAGGTCGAGTGAGAAACATGTGTATCATATCTTTTGCGTATCAAATATGATTCAGTAGCTTCACAGGGTTAAACGATGAAGGTGTTTTGCTGATATGAAGATATGATGATGGTGTAAATAATCACCTTAACTAGCATCATCATCCACTAACTAACTTAACTAACTACTAACTAGCATCTTCAACTCTAGATGTTTTAGTTTAGCAGTCAGATGTGTGTTTGGAGTGAAATTATATTTAATGTGGTATTTTGCAAGATATTAACACTTTTATTGATCGAGGACGCATTAAATTGATCAGAAGTGACAGTAAAGGCATTTATAATGTTACACAATATTTATATTTCTAATAAATGCTTTTTGTTCATCTGTGAATCCTGAAAAATACAACGCATCACGGTTTACACAAACATTAATGTTTTCAACATTGATAATAATCATAAATGTTTCTTGAGCAGCATATTATTATGATTTCTGAAGATCATGTGACACTGAAGACTGCAGCAATGATGCTGAAAATACAGAAATAAATTACACTTTAACACATATTCACGTAGAAAACTTCTGTTTTATATTAGTATAATATTTCACAGTTTGTACTGTATTTGTGATCACATAAATGCAGTCTTGAGCAGAAGAGACTTGTATCTAAAACAGTTCAGATGAAGCCGGGTTTCAGCAGAAACTCTCTTCAGGCAGATATTGGAGAAATATGATTAATATTCCTGAGTTATGAGTATTTATGGCTCATTCTTGAAGATCTGATGCTGTTTGTGACTTTATGAACTTCAAGTAATTAAGCAGAAATGTCTGTGTTTACACGAGAACGAGTCGTTAGTGTGTGTGTGTGGGGGGTGGTCTTTCATTCATTATTTTTTCCTTTGGTTTTCTTTTTTATTGTTTTCTTACTTTTTTCTACAATATCTTTATTTTTATTTTTGATTGATTTCTTGCTTTTTCTTTTTTTTTTACTTTTATCTTTTTTATTCTCCATTTCTTTATCATTTTTTCTTTCTTTTTACTATTTTCTTTCTTTCTTTATTTTCTTTTCTTTCACATCTTTTTTATTCTCCATTTCTTTATAAATGTTTTTTTAATGTTTTCTGTTTCTTTTTTCTTTTTTTCTTTCATATCTTTTTTTATCCTCCATTTCTTAATTTGTTTTAATAATTAGTTTTTATGTTTTATGTTTCTTTTTTATTGTTTTATTTATTTTTCTATATTTTTATTTTTTCTGTTTCTTTTTTATTATTTTCTTTTTTTAAATTTTTTTCACATCTTTTTTTTATTCTCCATTTCTTTATTTATTTATTTATTTTTATTTTTTTCTGTTTCTTTTGTCATGTAATTTCTCTTTTCTATTGTTTATTTGATCTATTAGTTTTCGTGTCTCTTTTCTTCTAAACCCATTCCCGTGTTTGTCATGGCACGTGTACTGTACTCTGTACTGTACAGAAAAGATCAATATGTATGGGATAAATATGTTTTCTCATTTTAAGCAAAACACAATTCTTATCATCAGGCTAATATTGATGTTTATGACGGGATTCATGTGAATGATGTGTGTATTAGACTTCACAGCTCACTGTATATCTATTCAAATATTAGATATGTTTATTATTAAATCAGATCCACTCGGTCCTGAGACTGAGTTCAGCTGTTTCAGATCTGATAAACACATATAGCTCACATGCTGTCTCGGTACTTTCTCTCATATTAATGAGCAGATGTTGATGTACACAAAGCAATAATTGATAACTGAGGATTCTCTGAGATGTTTAATAATCATCAAAATAAAGTTATGAGATAATATGTGCTTTAAATGGATTTATACTGACACCTAGTGGAGAAATACAGACACGGTTCATGAATCTGAGGATAAACTTTGATTTAATATATTTTATGGCATACTAATATATTTATTTACTTTCTTGAAAACCATGTTTTAGACATATGCACATTCATAATTCAGTTTGAGTCTTATCTCAGCCTGTTTTCTTGATCGAATGACTTTAATTCATGAACTTTGTGACGTACGTGGCATCAGGTCAACACAGATATGATCTTATGATCGTCTCTTATCTTAATATATTACACAGAAATATGATAATAAACATGAACATGCAGAGATTTACGGGGACCCGGCCTTTAATTGCTCAACCTTAAGTTTTTATTGTTTAAAAGACTAAAACTCTAAAAGAAAAACCTGATTTTATTATAATTTTATAATATAAACATGATATTTATGATATGAAAATTATAATATAATAATAATATAAATGTAATAATCAACTATATACACACAAATATAAAATAAAACAAAATTGTAAATATCAAGCTACATTTTTTATATAATTTTATAATCTAAACATAATATTTATGTTATAAAAATTATAATATATAAATCAAATAATAAACTATTTACACACAAATATAAAATAAAACAACAGTTTAAATATTGTAAATATCTACCTACATTTTTTTATATCATTTTATAATACAAACATGGTATTTATGTTATGAAAATTATAATATAATAATATATAAATGTAATAATCAACTATATACACACAAATATAAAATAAAACAAAATTGTAATTATCTACCTAATTTTTTTATATAATTTTATAATATAAACATAATATTTATGTTATGAAATTTATAATATAATAATAATATATAAATATAATAATCAACTATATACACACAAATATAAAATAAAACAAAATGTTAAATATCTACCTACATTTTTTATATAATTGTATAATATAAACATAATATTTGTTAAAATGTTTTTCAAACAATGCTAACAAAATTAGCATGTTGCTAACATGATAGTAATTAGGGTTGCTAATAATGTCTAGTTTCACATTTCCTTCAGGAGGAGGATAAAAACACTAGGTTTTGTAGAAATATACACTTGTGTCTTCAGCGTAAATATGAAAATTAATTCCATAAGAGCGGAAAATACGAGCAAGAGGTAGAATATAAATGATAAATAAAAGTGGACCCGAGACCGACCCCTGTGGAGTTTTTTCATTGTGACATACTTTTATTTGTTTTGCATCTTTATTTTTTTAATGCTTCATTAATTCAATGCCACAACATATCCACGTCAAATTAACATGAGCTGCCTGAGAAAAAAATGACTTTCAGAGCATTACATGTTTGTTTTTTGCTTGTTCCAAGACATTTGCCTATAATTAAAGTCATTTATAAAATGGGAAAAGTTTGGTCTACATTGTTAAGCTATGACGCCGGGAGGAGGCGTGGTTAAGCGGACCAATAGCTGGCGGCGGGGGCGTGGTCTCCCGAGCAGGCCCCGCCCCCGCGAGCTTCTGACTGAACGCGAGCTCTGCAGGTAAAGCACTCTTTCTGTGTTTGGAGCTCAAACTGGATCTGGATCCCTGAAGCAGTTACAGGAGCATCTGAGAGCCGTGTCAGGTGATGCGTTCCCCTCACTCTCAACTGTATTTGATCAATAATTACATTTATGACTAAATCAAATTTGACTGTGAGCTGAGCCAACAAACTTGTGCTTTTGTTCTACAATGCAGGAAATATTTACTTCCAGATTTCTGGAAACTTAATTTTTGATTAATTTGGCATAAAAAAAATTAATTACCTTGTTGACTTCACCAGGTGGTCACGTGGTGTGATAAATTAATTTTAGTAGTAAATTATTATATTTTTTTTTAATGCAGTCGCCTTCAACAGCCGTGTGCATAAAAAGTTATGAAAGAAATGTTGTTTTGATGCAATATTTGATGTCACGTTGCCGGAGATGTCAAGTAGATGACATCAGTTTGAGTTATTGATCACCTTAATATCAATGTTTCTGGAATATGTTCAGATATGGATATGCATCTGGACTTTCCCAACAACAACAAAAGTCACTTTCCCAAAGAAACACACACATCTATGACATCCGGGGCTTTCCAAAATATCTCTTGATGTATTTATGGCACAGAAAACCCCCAAATCTGCCCAATTATTCAGCTGGAGCTCTTTCAGATTCACTTTGAGCACGAGAAGCACAGAACGGCCGTGCTGAAGAAATACTGTATGGTAAATAATATCGTGTTTTTGAACCATACTGTATCTATTATAGTATTTACAGCACTTTGTTAATGAATGCGTACTGAACTGATATAACTGTAATAAATACTGTAGTACACTTTAGTCTTTACGACAGTAACTGTAGTATAGTTGTAGAAAACGTAGTAAAGTAATTAGCTGATATTATTATAGTTGTTATATTACCACAGCAACTATAGAATTAAATGAAGTACTTTACTATAGTATGGTTCAAAAACACTAGTGTTTACTATAAATTACTAGTATTTTTGAATATGTGATTTCAGCTAATATCATTAAAAAAAGCAAATGTTAAGCTGATGACTTCAAACGAGTCGGTGCTTTATTACTCAAAAGTCAGTTCTGGAAATAATCATTTTTGTTTATTTCTTAAATAATCCTAGTGACATTCATTTTTTGAAAAGCTAAAGTACTGATTGTAATAATTTTTTGCTTCGGATCAAAGGTTGAATTGTTGTGCTTATGAAGAAGATGCTTGTGCAGTGAAAGCTGTAATCATGGTGTAATGATTACAGTGTAATGTGTGTGTGTGTGTGTGTGTGTGTGCGTGCGTGTGCGTGTGTGTGTGTGTGTGTGTGCGTGCGTGTGTGTGTGTGTGTGCGTGCGTGTGTGTGTGTGTGTGTGTGTGCGTGCGTGTGTGTGTGTGTGTGTGTGTCAGAGTAAATCCGTGTGTGTGTGTGTGTGTGTGTGTGCGTGTGTGTGTGTGCTGTGTGTGTGTGTGTGTGTGTGTGTGTGTGTGTGTGTGTGTGTGTGTGTGTGTGTGTGTGTGTGTGTGTGTGTGTGTGTGTGTGTATGTGTGTGTGTATGTGTGTCTGTGTGTGTGTGTGTGTGTGTGTGTGTGTGTGTGTGTGTGTGTGTGTGCGTGTGTGTGTGTGTGTGTGTGTGTGTGTGTGCGTGCGTGTTTGTGTGCGTGTGTGTGTGTGTGTGTGTGTGTGTGTGTGTGTGTGTGTGCCTGCGTGTGTGTGTGCAAGTGGTATGTGTGTGTGTGTGTATGTGTGTGTGTGTGTGTGTGTGTGTGTGTGTGTGTGTGTGTGTGTGTGTGTGTGTGTGTGTGTGTGTGTGTGTGTGTGCGTGCGTGTCGTGTGTGTGTGTGTGTGTGTGTGTGTGTGTGTGTGTGTGTGTGTGTGTGTGTGTGTGTGTGTGTGTGTGTGTGTGTGTGTGTGTGTGTGTGTGTGTGTGTGCAGTGTGTGTGTATGTGTGTGTGTGTGTGTGTGTGTGTGTGTGTGTGTGTGTGTGTGTGTGTGTGTGTGTGTGTACTGTGTGTGTGTGTGTGTGTGTGTGTGTGAGTCATCTGTGTGTGTGTGTGTGTGTGTGTGAGTCATCTGTGTGTGTGTGTGAGTCATCTGTGTGACTGCAGACTCAGTCAAGAGTTCTTCTGAAAGAGGAAGTAATGGTGTTTTCACTTCCTCGTGGTTTTCCTCAGTCTTTGCTGATGCTGGTCTTCTGGCTGAAGTGCTGTAGAGTTGTCCTCGTGTCTGTCTCTGATAGATAGCTCCTGAGGAGATTGAGTACTCGTCTGGAGGTTCTGTCTCTGTGGCAGTGTTTGTGTTTCTGATCATAATCCTGCAGATATCAGAATCATGTCAAGAATCTCGAGTTAATGTCCTCGCGTTTATACAGTAGATCTGCACTTGCTTTCATTGAAATTATATAGAAATAATTATGTTTTGTTCACAGTTAAACTCTAGTTTTTAATTTAGGACTCCATGAAAATAATTTTTCCTAAATTTAGTGTTTTATTTACTTATTCGGATTCTGTGTTTTATGATTTAATAAAAAATTTAATACAAACGTAGCATCAAAAGGTATCTAAATAAATAAATTAATGAATTGCATACACAATAAAAGTTTTTGTTTACATAATATATGCATGTTTACTGTGTATATTTAATATATATATAAATAAATACACACACATTATTGTAAATATTTCATATAAATGTTATTTGTATAAATAAAATATATTTATTTAAATATAAATTATATAAATATAGACATGAAAATATTTTCTAAATACATGTGTGTAATTATATATGTATAATAAATATACACAGCACACATATATTATGCAAACACTTTTTATTTTGTATGCGATTAATCATTTGACAGCACTAAATACTTATTATTATTATTATAATTTTAAATAATTAAATGAAAATCTTACATTAATTTACAAAAACAAAAACACAGCATTTAATTTTGATGCACAGCATAAATTAAAACATGCATGAAAAATACCTTTGTTGTATGATTATGACTTTAACACTATATAGTATAGTTTGAGGTGGCGTGAGATCGAAGCACTTCTTGAGGACGGTCTCTCGGGGTCAAAGGTCACGTGCGTGGCTGGTTATCAGCTGATAAGGAGCGGCTCAAAGGTCCCGCTGAGTCGGCGCCGCTGCCTCGTGGACTCTGCTCGCTCTTCTGCTCGCTCGGCACTCTTCTGGAGTCCTGTGAAGCTCAGCAGAAGTGATAACACCAGAGACCGCGTGTCACAGTCGACGCTTCTAAAGACATGGGGTTTATAGTGTCTTAAAGCAGCTTGAAGAGCGTCAGACTGCTGCTGTTTAATATCACACTTTCACACGCTGACCTAAAGATTGCTCCTGAGAATAATTCAGTGACTTTAATCGTTATCTTGACTGAGGACTTTTGAGAGTACAGCGAGGGGAAAACTGGGTCTAACACATCTTCGCTCAGAAATGGACTGATTCAATTACACTAATATTTATAAAAAAAGGCATTTAAATAAACGCGAAAATTTGAAATAGACAAAAACTAAATTGTGTTGATGTAATTGAACATTGTATGACATTTAGAAGCATACAAATATTTATTTTTAGTTTTGCTTTATATCGTTTTTTAGTAATGTTTAGTGTTGTTACATTTTATTTTATATATATTTTATTTTATTTATATTTATTTTATTTATATATATTTATATATATATTATATTTAATTTATATATATATATTATTATCATTTTTTTTTTGTATTTAATGTATTATATTTTATTTATATATATATATTATATTATATTTCGTTTTATTTATATATATAAGAAATTCTAATTTGTAAAATATTTTTTTACAGTATATAAAATGTAGAAGCATATATTTGTTAGTTTTGCTGTATATAATAAAAAAAAGCTAAACTATAATTACTCAAATATAAAGCAATATATTAAAGAAATAATATTTTGGATACTTTAGGATTTTATTGCATCGTCATCAACATATTTTTGATCTCAAAATCCCCATGAATATGTCCGTTTTCCTTCAGATTTGTGTTATTTCATACTTCAGTTATGAAACTCTACTCTTTTGATAATTGTAATAGTGAGAATGAGAGATTGTTTTGCTTCAAAGTAGTAGTAAATCTGCTTAACTGTCATGAAAATGTCTGAAATGTTTAATAGGCTTTGTTTAGTTTATGTAAATGTCTGAAATGTTGAATAGGCTTTGTTTAGTTTCTGTAAATGTATAATGTCTGGTGAAGATGACCTCGAGATGTTCTTGACAGATTATTTTGGGCTCATTAACTTCAACAGCAGGAGATAAAAGCCTGAAGTTCATACTCTGTGCTGATCGCTCGGCGTGTGGATGTGACGTTCAGGTCAGTCCTGCTGTTTCATGACTCCGGAGACTTTATACAGTCGATGTTTATTCAGGATATTTGTTATAGTCTACTGTAAGGTATGTTTTGCTTATGCAGTATCTAAAAGCATTGGTCCTGAGCATGCAGCGCTGAAAACCGGTTTAGGATAGAGACTGATGCAGATTGATAACGTCAGCGTCACGTCTAATAAATAATGCATTCACACACTGGACTTTGTGTCATTCAGAGTTTGAGAAACTACTTTGATTCCAGTTTAAGCTGCTCATGATTCAACTACTAACTAACTGACTCTAACTTAACTGAATATTTCAGACATTTGATCTACTGTACGTGACCCTGGAGCTCAAAACCAGTCATAAGTTTTGATATATTTACGGTACTAAATATCTTCATGGAGCATGATCTTAATATCTAATGATTTTTGGCATAAAAGACAAAATCAATAATTTTGACCCATAAAATGTATTGTTGGATATTTCTACTTAAGACTGGTTTTGTGGTCCAGGGTCACGTATCCTAAACCCAAAGAGAGAAACTCTAATTGTCCTCCAGCTCAAGGCGAGGGAGGAATCTCTTTCTAGCGAGTGTGAACTTGTGTTTTCTCTGTAATTGGAGAGAGAGTGTGTGTGTGTGTGTGTGTGTGTGTGTGTGTGTGTGTGTGTGTGTGTGTGTGTGTGTGAGAGTGTGTGGCATGGTGTGTGTGTGTGTGTGTGTGTAGAGTGTGTGTAGTATGTGTGTGTGGTGTGTGTGTGAAGAGTGTGTGTGTGTGTGTATGTGTGTGTGTGTGTGAGAGTGTGTGTAGTGTGTGTGTGTGTGTGTGTGTGTGTGTGTGTGTGTGTGTGTGTACATGTGTGTGTGGCGTGTGTGTATAGTGTGTGTGTATGTGTGTGTGCAGTGTGTGTGTGTGTGTGCGCATGCGTGTGTGTGTGCATGTGTGTAAGTGTGTGTGTAGTGTGTGTGTGTGTAGTGTGTGTGTGTGTGTGTGTGTGTGTGTGTGTGTGTCATCATTCAGCTAATAATGTGTGTGTATGTGTGTAAATCACTGCAGCAGTGTTCTTGTGTGTGTGTGTGTGCACGTGTGTGTGTAGTGTGTGTGTGTGTGTGTGTGTAGTGTACATAATGTGTACATGTGTGTGTGTGTGTGTGTGTACGTGCGTGTGTGTGTGTATGTGTAATGCATGTGTGTGTGATGTGCGTGCATGTGTGTGTGTGTGTGTGTGTGCGTGTACGTGTACGTGTGTGTCATCATTCAGCTAAAACACTTGCAGTGTACAGTAAATCACTGCAGCAGATGTTCTTTCTGTTTCTGTTCTTGTAAGTCATCATTATTCAGTAGTTTTGAGGAGTGTTGAGCTGTTGTCATTGATAGCAGATTTACTGGAGTATAAATAAAGACGTTCTGCTGCTGAAAGTTGCGTGAAGCTTAAAGGTATAGTTCACACAAAAATGAAAATATGCTTTCCTTCAGTCCATGCAATATGTAGCAGAGTTTGTAGAAATGTGTCTCAGCAATGAAGTGAATGGGTGCCGTCAGAATAAAAACATCACAATAATACACAGTCCATCAGTTATCATCTGGAGAAGACAAAAGATGAAACAAATCCAGCATTAAGATGTTTTAATATGAGTCCATAATCCATAATAACTCTTCCTCATATATATATAATAATAAATTATATATTTTTGACAAAATTGACACAACCCAGAGAATTTACAGATAAACAAAACAAGAGTTTATAAAAAAATAAGATATTATAATACATTAAAAATAACTAAAAAATTTAATTGAGGCAGTATTTAATGTTTTTACATTTGAATGAACTTAAAATATTTTGCAAATAAAATCTAGATCATCTAAATATTTGTTATCAATACCTTTAAAAGAGTTGAGAAACAAACAATTTTGGCATAAAGACGTGGTTTAGTCTTTTGATTTTGAGTATAATTTTGTCTATAATAGAATTATCCTATAATATTGATCAATTAATACATTTAATTAAGTAAATAAATGAATAAATAAAGTGAATTGAGAACAAACAAACTATAAATCGATAGATGGATTAATTTTAATTTACGTTTTAATTAACTTTTAATATTTTAAAGGTAATAAACAATTCTATTTTTTTCAGCACGTTTAAGAAAACCGAGAAAAAAATAATAATTCGACCTTAAAAGGTGGTTTAGAATACTTGTAGCAATTTTAATTGAATAATAATAATATTTTTTACTCTCTTTGCTTTTGTTGAGTATGTGAAATATACTAAATGATATAATATGTTTGTTATTTTTCATTGAAAACGTATAAAGCATATTTGCGCGTTCTGCACTGATAGATGTTTTACGCTCTTTTATATCATTCCTCGTGCGTCACAGCTGTTACGTGCGCGCTCCCGCCAGTGCCGACTCGGTGAGGGAGGAACGCAGAGCCCGAGGAGCGAAACGTACGGTAACGTTCTCCGGTTTGTGTTGTTTTCTAACGTTTATAAACGCGTTTGATTGACATGTTTACCTATAGATGCACCGAACGTCCTGGATGAAGTAACGATAAATCTGTTGTTTGTTCGGTTCGGTGACGGTTAGGTTGGGTTAGGTTTAAAAGGCGTAACAGCGAAACATCTGCACGTTCAACATAAACACATCCAGTCGTTCAGTAACGTTACATCAGCGTCGCGAATATTTAATATTACAGATGTTTTATGAGGACAATTATTTATAAAGCTCGATGTCTGCGGTCAAACGCAAAACGCTGGATATTTAACCAAAAACTGGGCTGAGAAATACAGAAAGCTTGAGATTTTGATGTACAATAGCCTATAAATGTTATTATTATTATTATTTATGACGCGTCCGTTATTCTTTTTGCCGCGTTTTGTGCTTTTAAAAACTCGGAACGGCTAACGTTAACAGATTTGATCCGTTGTGATGTGGAGAGGCGGGTCGGTTTGAAATGAAGCAAACTTGACTCTAATTCGGATTTAATTCGGATTTATGCTTCATGTCACTGCTATTCGGAACTCTATTTATTTTTGATCTGTAAATACACTGAAAAAAATGGAAATTGCTCAGAAATTGCTTGTAAATTTCACAAATAACCGAATAATAAGAAACGGTAACACTTTGAAATACACGTTAAGTTTTGAAGTAGAAAGACTGAAATCGTTTTTTCTTGTAAAACATACTCCAATTAACTTTATTTACAACTTCAAAAAAATAAATAAAAATACAAATGTTGTACAGGCGCGGTTAGGACACGCCTCTAACAAGCTCTTTAA
>CM050422.1:773302-890802 GCA_027564155.1 Gymnocypris eckloni scoliostomus
TCATTCATTTTGCACTACATATTTAATACGGTTTAAATATTTGTTTTATTACTATTATTATTATTTATTTTTTTTCTGTTATGTGCACTACTTGTGAGCAGCCCAGCTGCAATTGCTTTTGGCAATACAAATGTATAGTTTTGTCATGCCAATAAAGCACACTTAAATTGAAAATTGAAAATTGAGAGAGAGAGAGAGAGAGAGAGGAGAGGGAGAGAGAGAGAGAGAGAGAGAGAGAGAGGAGAGAGAGAGAGAGAGATAATGGATGAGAGGAGAGAGAGAGGGAGAGTGAGGGCGAGAGATAATGGATGAGAGGAGAGAGAGAGGGAGAGTGAGGCGAGAGAGAGATAATGGATGAGAGGAGAGAGAGAGAGTGAGGGCAGAGAGATAATGGATGAGAGGAGAGAGAGAGAGAGAGAGTGAGGGCGAGAGAGATAATGGATGAGAGGAGAGAGAGAGAGGGAGAGTGAGGCGAGAGATAATGGATGAGAGAGAGAGAGAGAGAGAGAGAGAGAGAGTGAGGGCGAGAGAGATAATGGATGAGAGCGGAGAGAGAGAGAGAGAGAGAGAGAGAGAGAGAGAGGCGAGAGATAATGGATGAATGGAGAGAGAGAGAGAGAGAGAGAGAGAGAGAGAGAGAGAGGAGCGAGAGAGGGAGAGTGAGAGAGAGAGAGAGAGAGAGAGAGAGAGAGAGAGAGAGAGAGAGGATGAGAGAGAGAGAGAGAGAGATGCATGAGAGAGAGAGAGAGAGAGAGAGAGAGAGAGAGAGCGAGAGAGAGAGAGAGAGATAATGGATGAGAGAGAGAGAGAGAGGGCGAGAGAGATAATGGATGAATGGAGAGAGAGAGGTTCCTCTCCTCACTCACCTCTGCATTCACGCTGTCGTTCTTGCGGGATATGGGGTCAGAGTGCACCCAGAGTCTCCGCCCCCTGCGCAGGCCGACCTATGAACACACAGCAAACAGCGTTTCAATCGCTGCATTTGTTTATCACTCATAAATATCATCTCTATTCATGTGGCTCTTTAGTTTCTTGGAAAACTAATGATAATGATATTCCAAAGGCCTAGTCAAATCAAATGTGTCATTATATGGCATTCAACTCTTTATGAAATAATAATAAATAAATAATACAATAAAAACAACAATAGCAATAATAATAAATAATAATAATCATAATAAAAGCATAATAATAATAAATATTAGTAATAATAATAACCATAATGTAAACATAATTCTAATAATTTTGCATTTTTGATTATTTAAACTTCTGTACAGCACTTTGGTCAACCTATGATTGTTTTAAAATATGCTATATAAATAAACAAAAATATATAAATAAATAACCATAATAAAAACATAACAATGTATAATATGGTTATTATTATTATTATTATTAACAATAATAAGAATAAAAGTAAATAGTAATAATAGAATATAAACACATTGACAACAACAGCAGCAATAAAATTACTCTTATTATTAATATTAATATTATAAGAAATTAATAATAATAAAAATTAAGGATCAAATGAGTTATTTGACATTCAGAGACATGCTTTTTTAAATAATATAATAATACTAATAATTAAATATAACCATAATAATAATAATACAAATAAATTAATTTAAATAAATATTCATACCTGTCCAATTTCCAGCATGGAGTGCACATTGTTCAAGTCAATAACAAAATCATTTTTTTCCATATCATACACCATTTTTGAGCTGCCGATGTAGTCAAAGGCTTCCTACGAGAGAGAAAGAGCTTGTTAAACTATAATAAATACAGGAGCAGATGCATACTGCATACTTCTACTCGTACAGCATTTACAGCAGTGTACTGCATACTGCTCAGTGTATACTGTGTAATGTGCACTACTTTGATTACTACATGCAGCAGCACAGAGATAAACAGGTCACATGACCTCATTATGTTTCATTTGTATAAAATGCCTTCATTTCTGGCAGTCTGATCCAGTAAATGTGGATGATGATATGTGCATCACACACTGACCCCTTGGAAGAAGGTGAAGAAGATATTGCGAGGGGGCGGAGCTTCTTGAGTGACAGGCGAGAGGGCTTGAATGGCAGCCAATAGGGTGATGATTCCAGACACGGCTCCTTCGGCCACCGGAGCCTGCTCCCAGAAAAACGACCTGCCGTCGAGCTGAGACACAACAGAACCGTGTTCAGTGTACAGCCGGGAATCAGCAGCGGACTGGGAACCAGCTCAAACGTTAATATGTAATACACATATCTGGAGTGTATTATTCCTCACCCGGGTCGCTGCGATGACGACGCTCTCGTTGGCTGCGTGGCCCTTGGCGCTGTTGTTGAGGGGTCGAGTGGATGTCCAGACGTTAAAATCACTCAACGGGTCACACAGGACTTCTGACAGGAGACACAGATACAGACAGGTGAAGGGAATATCATTCAGCCGATGCTAATTAACAGCGTCACAAAAACTACGTGTACGTATTTCTTATGGTGGGTCTGCTATAATGTAGAGTTCATTTTGTCAGTTATTTTCAGTCTTTTAGTCTTAGTCCAGTGTTAAAAGTCCTTGTTAGTTTATATAAAATTTAGTCAAGCTTATCCTATGTAGTTTGAGTCGACTAAGGCCCGGTTTCACAGACGGCGCTTAGCTTAAGCCAGGACTAGGCCTTCGTTAAATTAAGACATTTAAGCAGCTTTTATAAAAAATGCCTTAGACGAAAACGTTACAGGTGTATACTTATGCGTGCGTGTGTGTGTGTGAGTGCGCGTGTGAGTTTGTGTGCGCGCGCGCATGCGTGAGTGTGTGTGTGCGAGTTTGTGTGTGCGTGTGTGAATGTGCGTGCGTCTGTGCGCGCGTGCGTGTGAGAGTGTGCATGTAAGAGTGTGTGTGTGCGTCAGTGTGTGAGTGTGCATGCGCGTGTGTGTGTGTGTGTGTAAATGAGTGCGTGTGTGTGTGTGTGTGCATGAGTGCGTGTGTGAGAGTGTGTGTGTGGCCAGTGTGTGAGTGCATGCGCTTTATGTGAGAGTGTGTGTGTGTGTGAGAGTGTGTGTGCGTCAGTGTGTGAGTGTGCATGCGCGTGTGTGTGTGCATGAGTGCGTGTGTGTATGTGAGAGTGTGTGTGTGTGCACGTGCATGTGAGAGTGTGTGTGTGCGTCAGTGTGTGAGTGTGCATTCGCGTGTGTGCATGAGTGCGTGTGTGTGTATGTGAGAGTGTGTGTGTGTGTGTGTGTGTGCACGTGCGTGAGAGTGTGCATGTGAGAGTGTGTGTGTGCGTCAGTGTGTGAGAGTGTGTGAGTGAGTGTGCATGCTGTGTGTGTGTGCATGAGTGTGTATGTGAAAGTGTGTGTGTGCACGTGCGTGCATATGTGTGAGTGTTTGTGTGTGTGTGTGTGAGTGCGTGCGAGTGCTCGACGAAAAATATTCATCAACGAACCTTTTTTCTGTGACTAAGATGAGACGTGGACGAGCTTAAAACTAATATCTGATGATAAAAACTATGACTAAATTTATGCTGCGTCTTGGTTGGACTTTACCTCACGTCTCGTTGCAGGTGACAGAATTGTCCATTTCCTAATCGGTCGTTGTTGCATCGTCACACAAATGTATTATTTTCAGGTCTTATTAAGGCATTCGGTTCTCACGCTCTCCGTTTCTGAGCGCTCACAGTCACATACAAGGCGCTGCGATTACAAATCTAACAAGCAAAGCTGTGCTTAAGAGGCCAAATACACACAACATGACGTCAAAATAGTCGTCCTGGCGAGTATCCTCGTAAGCACTGTCAGTTTTGTCTTAATGTAAATAGTTATGAAAGAAAAGCGCACGTGTATCAGTAATGGATTCATGAAATAGGTCTTGAGACAGCAGCATAATAAAGCTGTGCAATCTGTCATTAGCATTAATTAAATAACAAAAGACAGACAATCCCTCACTGCTCTTGACTAAATAGCCTAATGTTTTGTTGAATAACTTTAATATGTTAATTTACACTTTATTAGATTTCTGTAGCTATTTAGAAAATGTAGTTAATATTTGCACCATTAATGATTTATCGTATCCACCCGCAAATAATCAGAATGCATTTTTTATTACCCGACCCGCAGATATAACCGCCATCCGCGCATCACTACTACACATAAACACACACTTTATACTTTTAGTAATTTAGCAGACACTTTTATCCAACTTGGAATAAAATGCAATGACTTTTCGTCGACTAAAACTGTGAAAGAATCAAATGACTAAAATGTGACTAAGACTATTAAGCATTTTCGTCTAAAGATAAAGACTAAATAAAAAATGTCTGCCAAAATGAACACTGCTTGTGTGTGTGTGTGTGAGTGTGTGTGTGTGTGTGTGTGTGTGTGTGAGTGTGAGTGTGTGTGTGTGTGAGAGTGAGAGTGTGAGTGTGTACCTGGGTTGATGCTGAATCGGTTCTGCAGGTCGGTGCGTCTCATGCAGGTCACGGTGTTGGTCACAGCATGCATGTGTGAGGAGATCTGCATGGCACACAGCGGATACTGAGGAGCGCTTCCGTTCACACGCTGGTTATGATCCTCGTAACACTGCAAACACACACACACACACACACGTGTCATACAGCGCTGTGATGAATATGAATACACACACACACACACACACACACACACACACCTAAGAGAGAGACACACACCTAAGAGAGAGACACACACTCACACACCTAAGAGAGAGAGACACACACACACACACACACACACCTAAGAGAGAGACACACACACACACACACACCTAAGAGAGACACACACACACACACACACACACACACACATCTAAGAGAGACACACACACCTAAGAGAAAGACACACACACACACACACATCTAAGAGAGACACACACACACACACACATCTAAGAAAGACACACACACACACACACACACACACACACACACCTAAGAGACACACACACACACACACACACACACACACCTAAGAGAGAGAGACACACACACACACACACCTAAGAGAGACACACACACTCTCACACACACACACACACACACACACACACACACACACACACACACCTAAGAGAGACACACACATCTAAGAGACACACACACCTAAGAGAGACACACACATCTAAGAGACACACACACCTAAAGAGAGACACACACACCTAATAGAGAGACACACACCAAAGAAAGAGACACACACACACACACATCTAAGAGAGACACACACACACACACACACACACACACACACACACACACACACACACACACACACACCTAAGAGAGACACACACACACCTAAGAGAGAGAGACACACACACACACACACACACACACACACCTAAGAGAGAGACACACACACACACACACACACACACACACACACACACCTAAGAGAGACACACACATCTAAGAGACACACACACCTAAGAGAGACACACACATCTAAGAGACACACACACCTAAGAGAGCACACACTCACACACACACCTAAGAGAGAGACACACACTCACACACACACCTAAGAGAGAGACACACACACACACACCTAAGAGAGAGACACACACTCACCTAAGAGAGACACACACACTCTCACACACACACACACACACACACACACACACACACACACACACACACACACCTAAGTGAGACACACACATCTAAGAGAGACACACACACACACACACACACACACACACACACACACCTAAGAGAGAGACAGACACACACACACACACACACACACCTAAGAGAGAGACACACACACACACACCTAAGAGAGAGACACACACACACACACACACACACACACACACACACCTTACGGATGACCTGAGTCTGATTCTCGTCTTTCAGAGCAAACACAGGGAAAGCGAAGTCTTCATAGGACAGTCCGTTCCCGAGAGGATTCCACACGGTCACGTTACAGTTCGCCAGATCAGAGCCGTACGTCTCAGAATACACACCTGAAACACAACCACACACACACAGGGGACGTGTTGGAACAGGTCACCGTTTCTTTCATTTTCATCTCCATTTTATCAAATATCTAAATATTTATAAATCAAGACAATCATTCTCTTGAGATGTAAAGTCACATTAGATAAGTCGTCTTGTTTTCTTAGAAATGAAGTGAGTTCAGACAACAGTATCTGCCGATGGGGGCAGAAAAATAAACAATTTAAAGAGAAAACTAGATTATTATTTTATTATTTACTACTACTTATAATTGTTCTCGTTTTAAGCATAAGCCTCAATTAATTTTCATAGATTTCTCAGAAAACGAGTTTTGTTATCTTGTAACAAAATATATTTATTGATTTATTGAAGAGATTTTTGTTGTGTAAAATAATAATATGCAACATTTATATAAACACTCCTAAATCAAGATACTGTATATTTACATGAGATGCTAAATCTCATCGCATCTCATAATGAATAATTATATTTAATTTATACAACAATTAATTAATTTATAATAATTATATAGAATAAATTCATATTTTAATGAGTTTAATCAGTAATCCACACAAATCAGGAACTCGTATTTTATGTTTTTTAATGCTGTAAATATCTGTAACACATTTACTTCCTGATTTGATCCGGATTGACTTTTCGTCTGTCTATAAAACTCAGAAATCACACACACACACACACACACAAAACACACACACTCTCTCACATTCACAGACACACACACTCTCTCTCTTTCTCTCTCTCTCACACACACACACACACACACACACCTGTGTTCTGGTTGGGGCAGGTCGTGTGGGGAGAGAAATCATCAGCAATGCCTGTTTTTGAGATGATTACAGCGACTCCAGACACTCTGGACGAGGTCTTCATCCTCATCATGACCGACCTGCAGGAGAAATACATCAGATCAGACACAGAGAAACAAACACACAAACAGACAGAGAGACAAACAGACAGAGAGACACACACACACAGACAGAGAGACAGACACAGCGAAACACACACACACACACACACACACACACACACACACACACACACACAAACAGACAGAGAGACACACAGACAGACAGAGAGTGAGAGACACACACACACACACACACACACACACACACACACTCACAGAGCCACAGACACACACAGAGAGAAACACACACATACAGACACACATGCATACACCACAGACAGACAGACACACACACACACACACAGAGACTGACAGACACACACACACGCGCACACACACAGAGACACGCACACACACACACACACACACACACACACACACACATGCACACAGACAGAGAGACACACATACAGACACGCGCACACACACAGACACACACACACACACACACACAGAGCCACAGACACACACATAGACAGAGAGAGACACACACACACACACACAGACACGCGCACATACACAGACATGCGCACACAGACTCACACACACACACACACACACACACACACACACACACACACACACACACACACAGGTGTTACAGCACCTGTTGAAGAAAGCCGTCTCCATGATCACCATGTACGGAGGATGCGGTCCTGAGCTGAGAATCCAGTCCAGATCTGCTTCTGTCTCCAGCACCTGCAGGACTCCTGTGTCTCCTGATATAGAGGCTGAGAGACAAATAAAGCAATGAAGCCGTACAGTGCAGCGATCCTAACACAGAGTCTGAATGAATGCTCAGCTGAAGCGCTGGACTCACACTGGCAGCCGATCTGATGAGTGGCGTTCAGCAGCCGGACACACGGAACCGTTTCATTGAGCTCAACATAGATCTTCTTTTCCACTGAGCTGGACCACACACCTGCAGCAGCAGAGACACAGATCACACACTTCAGACATCACATGACACGCTTCAGACGTCACATGACACGCTACAGACGTCACATGACACGCTACAGACGTCACATGACACACTTCAGACGTCACATGACACGCTACAGACGTCACATCACACGCTACAGACGTCACATCACACGCTTCAGACGTCACATGACACGCTACAGACGTCACATGACACGCTTCAGACGTCACATCACACGCTACAGACGTCACATGACACGCTTCAGACGTCACATCACACGCTACAGACGTCACATGACACGCTTCAGACGTCACATCACACGCTACTGACGCCACATGACACGCTTCAGACGCCACATGCGACACGCTTCAGACTTCACATGACACACTTCAGACGCCACATCACACGCTACAGACGTCACATGACACGCTACACACGTCACATGACACGCTACAGACGTCACATCACACGCTACAGACGTCACATGACACGCTTCAGACATCACATGACACGCTACAGACGTCACATCACACGCTTCAGACGTCACATGACACGCTACAGACGCCACGATACGCTTCAGACGCCACATGACACGCTTCAGACGCCACATGACACACGCTTCAGACATCACATCACACGCTACAGGCGCGCATCACACGCTACAGACGTCACATCACACGCTACAGACGCGTACATGACACGCTACACACGCCACATGACACGCTACAGACGCCACATCACACGCCAGCAGACGCCACATGACACGCTTCAGACATCACATGACACGCTGACGTCACATCACACGCCAGACGCCACATGACACGCTAGACGCCACGATACGCTCAGACGTCACATGACACGCTTCAGACGTCACATGACACGCTTCAGACATCACATCACACGCTACAGACGTCACATCACACGCTACAGACGTCACATCACACGCTACAGACGTCACATGACACGCTACAGACATCACATGACACGCTACAGACGTCACATGACACGCTTCAGACCTCACATGACGCGCTTCAGACGTCACATGACGCGCTTCAGACGTCACATGACACGCTACAGACGTCACATGACACGCTACAGACGTCACATCACACGCTTCAGACGTCACATCACACGCTACAGACGCGTACATGACACGCTTCAGACGTCACATGACACGCTACAGACGTCACATCACACGCTTCAGACGTCACATGACACGCTTCAGACGTCACATGACACGCTTCAGACGTCACATGACACGCTTCAGACGTCACATGACACGCTTCAGACGTCACATGACACGCTACAGACGTCACATGACACGCTTCAGACGTCACATGACACGCTTCAGACGTCACATCACACGCTACAGACGTCACATGACACGCTTCAGACGTCACATGATACGCTTCAGGCGTCATGATACGCTTCAGACGTCACATGACACGCTTCAGACGTCACATGACACGCTACAGACGTCACATGACACGCTACAGACGTCACATGACACGCTTCAGACGTCACATGACACGCTTCAGACGTCACATGACACGCTTTCAGACGTCACATCACACGCTACAGACGTCACATGACACGCTACAGACGTCACATGACACGCTTCAGACGTCACATGACACGCTTCAGACGTCACATCACACGCTACAGACGTCACATCACACGCTACAGACGTCACATCACACGCTACAGACGTCACATCACACGCTACAGACGTCACATCACACGCTGCAGACGTCACATCACACGCTACAGACGTCACATCACACGCTACAGACGTCACATCACGCGCTACAGACGCCACATGACACGACAGACGCGCGTCATCACACGCTTCAGACGTCACATGACACGCTACAGACGTCACATGACACGCTTCAGACGTCACATCACACGCTACAGATGTCACATCACACGCTACAGACGTCACATGACACGCTACAGACGTCACATGACACACTACAGACGTCACATCACACGCTACAGACGTCACATGACACGCTTCAGACATCACATGACACGCTACAGACGTCACATCACACGCTTCAGACGTCACATGACACGCTACAGACGTCACGATACGCTTCAGACGTCACATGACACGCTACAGACGTCACATGGCACGTTTCAGACGTCACATGACACGCTACAGACGTCACATGACACGCTTCAGACGTCACATGATACGCTTCAGACGTCACATGATACGCTTCAGACGTCACATGACACGCTTCAGACGTCACATGACACGCTACAGACGTCACATGACACACTTTTTAATTGTTTTTATTGTGTTAATTAGCTGGGTTTTAATATTAATTATATTTTACCTAATCTAAATATCCAGACTGCAGTATGATTAAGATTAACTACAATGCACAATGAAAAAACAAGATTTTTGAAAACTATATGGTTTTGCAAATGAACTCTTCATATATAAAAAATGTTTTTTTATTATTATTTTTGTTTTACTTTTTAGTCATTTAGAGGACGCTTTTATCCAAAGCGACTTACAAATAAGAAAAAGTAACTAAAACTATAAGTTAAAACTCTATAAATATTATATATACACATTTAAGAAAATTGAGAAATTAAATAAAATGACAAATGCATTCAAACATTTCAAAACTAAACTTTTAAATAAAAGCAAATAAAGCTAAAAACAAATATATATATATATATATATATATACCTGCTAAATTATTTTTTCTGCACTAAAATGTATTGTGCATTTCATATTGACTTTCTTAAATTGTAAAAATTATTTAGAATAATTCATAATTTATGTTTAATTCTTATAATTTGTAACATAAAAACATTAAAAATATCTTAAAAATCCCTAAAATTAAACAGAAAATTAAATTAATCAAAACAAATTAAAACATAACACAAAAAATGAAAATACATAAATGAAATATGCTTTAAGAAGTTTGTTTTCATATAAATCACAAAACCATTAAATTGCTCCGTATACGACTGGAACGACAATAAACCTAAACTTGAACATTCAGACCGAACTGAACAATTATGACTTGCTGAAAAATACAAACATATACATATTTTTTAAATATTATAATAATAATTTATGATAATTAAATTCTTAGTTTTGTATACCACCGTGTTACATACAATATCAGTCATTATCTTTCAAAGATTGATTTACCTCAAGTGACATTAAGCCAATACGATTTATATATTTCCAAATAATTGCTCCATAATACACAGATATTAAAGATTATGAAATCATATTATGAGTATTTAATATGTAAAATCAGGGTACAGTGACTGTAATAGCACTGTAAGGCTACTATGATATAATTCCCCATCACTATATCTTATTATGGTATATTTACAAGTTACTGAAAGTACTTTAAATAATATAATGGTACATATTCATAAAACAAGGTATTATTAAGGTACTTTTCATAACTTCTTTGTTAGTGCGGTGTAACGTTTAATGACTATACTCGCTCAATTACAAGATATTAAGATAAAATTACTATTACTATCATGTAAAATCAATGTGAATGAAGTAATAATTCATAAATACATTTATAGAGTAATATATTTGTATTCCAGGCCCGAGCTCGTGAACAATATTCATCATCTCGCGACCAAACAAACACACACTTAACATTAAACAGTCGTATTTATACTCACATGTGTAGAATAAGGCGGTGATAATAAGTTTAACATAAGTTATTGATATTAAATCTTCCATCTTCCTCATTCACAGATCAGCAGTATGACTCTGAGGCAGCGCTTGTTTTCTTCCGGTTCCGGATCTCTCTTGTTCGGCGCGTGAGGTGAGACTCGCTCCTTCCGCTCCACAGCGACGCGGGCCGGTGACGCCGCGTCAGTACGTGCGTGCGTGCGCGTGCGCGTGCGGCTGTTTTTAACCCTCTGTGTGCGGTCTTCTCGTTTATTTACGACACAAAGATAAACAGGCACTTTTATCGTTAAAAACAGACACTACTTAATTGCTTTATAGCCACATGGACATTCTTATTCAACAATTGTAGCCCTAATTTAATTTTAGCAACAAGAAATACAGTCTTTGAGACACAACAAACATTTTAAAAGAGCTTCGCCTTTTCCTAGATCAGGGGTTATAATTAATTAAACAATTAATTTGGCGAAGTAAACAAGTACTTGGAAACCAAACACGTATTTCATATTCTCAATATTTATTATATATAATATATAAAACCTAAAAATATAATGCATGAACATGTTTTTGTTTACAACCAGATTTGTTGTTGTTTCTTGTGATGTTTCATATGTTCAGATATTCATATAACAAAATATATATACTAATTAATACCTAAATAGGGACACACTTAAAGTATGATAACATCCTACTTAAAGGAAACGTACGAGTGTTTATAAAACTACTAAACTAGTAGACTATACTTCAAAGTGTGCTAAACATGCTACTACGAGTATTTAATTAGTAAGCGGTCACTATAGTGCACTTTAGTAACATTGATGTAAACTAGTCGTGTACTCAAAGTTTACTACTGTTATACTTCAAGTATACTAGAAAGTGGGCCAATTTAGTCACAATGAGTATTTAAACAGTACACTTACAAGTATACTACTACTAGTACACTGATATGTGTATACTTACTACATAAAGTATACTTAAACTTTACTCAAGTATGCTTAAACGCAGGGTTGAAACTTTGCTAAAAAAAAATTGTTTCAAAATTTTTTTTTTTTTATTAATACTTTGATGTTAAGTTGTGTTATTTTGGACCGGTGGTTTTAGTTTATTGATCAAAAGATCTTCGGCTCGTGTTTATTGTATCCAAGCATCTGGAAAAAGTGTGACGTGTTTTGAAAAATGATATAAAGGTTATGTTATTAGTGCAAATATGATTTTAGAAAACTGACTTTTTTTTTTTTTATTATAATAATTTATGATCATTTAGGATTTATATCACCTCCTTAGATTAAAAATGAGTCAAGATTTAACTAAAGTGACATTAAGCAACACATTTTTGTATTTATTTTTTTCATAATACACACAAAGATTATGAAATCATGTTGCTGGTAATTTCCAGAGGGACTTTTATTATGTATTAAATATGTGAGATCCCGGGACAGCACTTTGAGATATCACCACAATCTTTAATCATGGTATTATATCTTATATCTTAACTTTGTGAGTGCTGTGTTAACGATTAGTCTCAGTCACTAATTACATCCTCGTACTATAATTATAATGCACAATGCATGAGAATATTAATTAATAATGCACAGTTCCATTTATTGAGGAATATATTTGTATTCCAGGCCTGAGCGAGTGAACAATATTCATCATCTCGCGACCGAATAAACACACAATACACTCATATTTATCCTCACATATGTAATCAGAAGTTTAACGCAGTTTATTGATATTAATATTCCGTCTTCTTCAGATCAGCAGTATTGAGAGTTTGAGTTTGATGTCAAAATTAATTTATAACCAACAAGCTTAACTACTCAATTTGGGAAATAATTAAATAAATAAACCCCAAGGACCTGGAAACCAAACGGTTGATTTAATTTTTTAATTATGTGATATTAATTACATAGTTATTATTCAATCTAAGCTAATATGCCACATAATAACACAATAAAGACCAGAGACACCAAACACAACGCACGGATATGTCTTTATTTAGATGAATATAGGTGGATAAAATCAGTAAACTTACAATAAGTGAAATAAGAATACACATTAAGAAATGTTTGATTACACAGATTGCTAGAAAACGCTAATTAGATCCTTAAATTCTACATGACTTGACACAATAGAGTCCAAAGACTCATGTTCTCTTTGCATGAATACTGTCGTGATATTGTATATGTAGTGTATAATTAGATACATTTTGACATATATGCATGTAATATGAAATACTGAAAACATAATCATATCAGAGAATCAGACAAACAGGTAACAGAACAGAATATTAATTCAATAATTGATTAATTTCTCTTGTCAGGGAACATTATCTTTTTTCCTGAAATGTTGCAGTTGGACGCTCATTAAATGTTTCGACTTGTTAGTGTCACAGTATCTAGTCGGTGTGCCCGTGTATAGGGGCATGCTAATTAGTTTTGATTGTTTCATTGATTTCACCTGTGTCTTGTTAGTTTAATCATCCTCTTGGTGTGTATATATGTTGGTGGTCATTCGGAGTTTCGGTCTTCTGTCACGGAATGACAACACAATGATCCAAGTGCAGCTTTTTATGATCCAAACAATAATTAAAAATAGGAAAATAAACACAAGATCATCAGAGGCATGAACACATAACGGCAAACGCAAGACTGAAGCCCCGAACGACACAAAACCACCAACATATATACACACCAACATGATGATTAAACTAACAAGACACAGGTGAAACCAATAAAACAATCAAAACTAATTAGCATGCCCTCTGGTGGCTATACACGGGCACTAACAGTTAGAATTATTTAAATGTAACATATCGTTTACAAAATGATATGTGAACTTTCACATAACCAACTGTTTGAAACGTTTCCGTTACTTAATGGGAATATTAGTAAAATATTCAAAACATATTTTTGTTTGTTTCTGTTTCCGTTTTTTTTTATTCATACAGATTTTTCTTTTCTTCATATTAAATGCTTGTAATGTTGTGATTCATCTCAAACCTGGTCTGTGATGCTTTTTAAAGAATCCTTCTTTAGCATCCTTAAGCAGGACATTAATAATCAAAAACGAAATAACTAATTATATATAACATTTATAAAACACACAGATTTGATCCCAAATTCAGCAGAAACTGATGAGAAGATGTAATGCCAAACCAGCAGAGGGAGCCCTCACCCGAGTACTGACTGTGCTCCACTCCCTCTACTTCTACACTCATTTCCTGTTTGTAGCATATATAAGCATGCTAGCTGTTTGGTTCTGTGCGAAGTATTGCCAGTTTACCTGCCTTACCGAGCGTTATTCCCTGATCTTCTCTGCCTGACTACTGTGTATGATTCTGCCTACTCTCTGTTTATTGATTACCTGGATTCTCCCCTTGTTTTGGTTACCTGATCGGACTGATGTTTTTGCCTAGACCTGTTGCCTGCCTACTCACTCTTGCCTTTTGGATATCCCCTTTGTATGTTGACAGATCCGACTGCTACTCAGGTTTTGACCCTCTGCCTGCCTTCTCGTATGTGTTTGTGGTAACAGCCTTTAATAAACTTCTGCACATGGATTCTCACTCAGCCTCAGCGTCTCTTACAGAATGCCGCCAACCATGAATCCAGCGGAAGTTTCGAACCTGCAAGCATTTGCTTATCAAAGCGAGATGTTAAAGGGTACCAAGAACAACTAAGCTCCAATCTGTCAACGAACACCTAACGCATTACATCCAATCACTCCCACCTCTCACGCAAGACGGTAAGCTTTGCCCTTCCTGATAAATTTGATGGTACTGCCGAACAATGTAAAGGCTTCGTTCGTCAAATTAAACTGTACTTTGATCATCAAGGGGATAAATTCGAATCAGAGGAAAAGAAATGTGCGTTCTTAATGACGCTGTTAACAGGGAGAGCTATCGATTGGGCTGCAGCGGTTTGGGACTCTGACTCACGGTTTAGATATTCAGTTGATTATTTCATCCAACAACTCCGTGAGGTGTTTGAATACCGGAGGCAAAGATGTCAGCACAAATCTTTAACCTCACTCAAGGTAACCGCCGCTGAATATGCTATTGAATTCAGAACACTTGCTGCACAGAGTGGTTGGAATGATATCGCCTTAAAAGCCATGTTTCAACATAGCCTCAACCCTGAACTGCAAACCGAACTAGCCTGTAAAGGAGAGGATTCCTCCTTCTCTGAATTTGTCACTCTGGCTATAAGAATTGATAACCTCATGAGACAAGCCCCGAAACGCAAGGGCAGCAGGGGAGGTTCGAACAGCTCACAGATTCCTGTCACTATTGAAGCACGCCCTCAGGACGAACCCATGCAACTCAACGTCTCCCGACTTTCTGAAGGGGAACGGGAGAGGCGTCGGCAACATCAACTATGCTTTTACTGCGGTGAAGCAGGCCATCGCAGTCTTGGATGTCCCCACAAATCACAAACGGCTCCCAGGGTGAATATTGAACAATTTTCACTGCTCAGTAATAGATCATTTACCTTGCCTATTACTCTCAGGACTGACACATTGTCTCTTGAATTGACAGCGATGATTGACTCTGGAGCCGCTCTGAATCTGATTAGTAAGAACATTGTCACAAAGTATAACATTCCCATCCAACCATGCACCCCACCTATCAAAATCAAGGCCATCGATGACACACTCATTGGAGAGGGGATCACTCATCAGACAAAAACGCTCACACTTAATGTCGGTCTGCTGCATCAGGAATCCATCACACTGTACATCGTTGACTCTCCCAAACTCAAAGTCATCCTGGGACATCCCTGGCTATCTATTCACGACCCTGACATTTCCTGGTATAATGGTGAGCTTACACGTTGGTCCACATTTTGTATTAATAACTGCTTCCCCACTAAGCCCCGACCATGTCTCAGCACCAGCATTGAAAGTCCTATTACTCTCAACACTGTGAGTATCCCCGCCTATTACTATGATCTTTCTGAAGTCTTTAGCAAGGCCAAAGCCACGCAACTGCCACCACACCGACCCTGGGACTGTGCCATCGATCTGCTTCCCAATGCTATGCCTCCCCGAAGCAAGATTTACCCTCTCTCCCGAAACGAAAGTCAAGCAATGGAAGAGTATATCGCAGAGGCTCTGGACTCAGGTTTTATCCGTCCATCTACATCTCCAGCCGCTGCAGGATTCTTTTTTGTTGAAAAGAAAGATGGAGGATTAAGGCCCTGCATCGATTACAGAGGATTAAATAATGTGACTATCAAATTTCGTTACCCACTTCCTTTAGTACCATCTGCCCTTGAACAACTGCGGGAAGCCACCATTTTCACAAAATTGGACTTGAGAAGTGCCTACAACTTAGTCAGGATTAAGGAAGGCGATGAGTGGAAAACTGCTTTTCACACCACTAGGGGGCACTATGAGTACCAAGTTATGCCATATGGTCTTGCCAACTCACCCGCCATCTTCCAATCCTTCATCAACGAAATCTTTCAGGACCTTCTCTACCAGTTTGTGGTAGCCTATATTGATGACATTCTCATCTATTCCAAGACTGAGGCAGAACATATCAACCATGTTAAAGTAGTCCTCTCTCGATTACTCGAAAATCAACTCTATGTCAAAGCAGAGAAATGTGAATTCCATGTTAATCAAACCTCGTTTCTAGGCTACCACATCAGCCACGATGGCGTAAAGATGGATGGATTAAAGGTTCAAGCAGTCACCGAATGGCCCCAGCCCACGACAATCAAGGAATTACAGAGATTCTTAGGCTTCGCCAACTTCTACAGACGTTTCATCCGCCACTATAGCACCGTAGCGTCCCCCTTAACATCACTTCTAAAGGGTAAACCCACAAAGCTAAGATGGACTAAAGAGGCCACCGAAGCCTTTATCACCCTAAAGGAAAGATTCACGTCTGCCCCCATTCTGAAACACCCAGAACCCTGTTTACCTTTTGTAGTAGAAGTGGATGCCTCCAACTGTGGAATAGGGGCAGTACTCTCTCAAAGGCATGGGCAACCAGGCAAACTACACCCATGCGCGTTCTTTTCAAGGAAACTAACAGCCGCTGAACGAAACTACGATGTGGGGAACAAGGAATTGCTATCCATGAAGGCAGCCATCGAGGAGTGGCGACACTTGTTAGAGGGAGCGGCCCACCCGTTCCAAGTCATCACCGATCACAAAAATTTGGAGTATATCAAAAGTACGAAACGTCTTAATCCACGCCAAGCTCGTTGGGCTCTGTTCTTCACTCGCTTCCAGTTTACAGTAACCTATCGGCCCGGCAGTAAGAACTGTAAAGCAGATGCTCTCTCCAGACGATACGACCTTCCCACTGAACATCTCATCCCGGAGCCCATCCTTCCTCACTCTGTCATCCTCGCTCCAGTTTCCTGGGATATCATGGAAGAATTACAACAGGAACAACAACATGAACCACCGCCTGCTCACTGCCCCCCTGACAAACAGTACGTACCCCGATGTCTCCGTCAACGTGTCATGCAATGGGTCCACGCTTCAATTAGTGCAGGCCACCCCGGTATTTCTCGCACTATCCGTCTATTACAAAATTCATTTTGGTGGCCTGCAATGGCTAGAGAGGTTACCGCCTATGTAAAGTCTTGTCAAATCTGTGCCCAGTCCAAAACCCCTAAAGAATTACCCTCCGGTCTCCTACAACCACTACCCATCCCACAACGCCCATGGTCTCACCTATCCATAGACTTTGTCACTGATCTACCTCTCTCCAATCATTTCACCACCATTCTGGTCATTATAGACCGTTTCTCCAAGTCCTGTCGCTTAATCCCATTCAAAGGACTACCCACTGCCATGGAAACAGCCCAAGCCCTGTTCCACCATGTCTTCAGAGTATATGGTCTCCCAGAGGATATTGTCAGCGATCGGGGAACACAATTTACTTCCCAAGTCTGGAGAGCTTTCTGTAAGCAACTAGATATCAACGTTAGTCTCACGTCAGGTTATCATCCTCAAGCCAACGGCCAAGTTGAACGCCTCAACCAAGAAATCGGCAGATACTTGCGAACCTACTGCAGTCGAGAGCAACATCGATGGTCTGAGTTTCTACCCTGGGCGGAATATGCTCAGAACTCTCTCACACACACATCCACAGGCTTGACCCCCTTTCAATGCGTCCTGGGGTTCCAGCCCCCCTTGTTCCCGTGGTCAGGCGAACCTTCCTCGGTCCCAGCAGTAGACGACTGGATTCGTCGTAGCGAGAGGGTGTGGGACAGTGCACACGTCCGTCTCCAGCGGGCCGTGAGAACACAGGAGTTCCAGGCCAACAGACGACGTCACCCACATCCTCCCTACCAACCAGGACAACGAGTTTGGCTCTCAACAAGGAACATCAAGTTAAGGCTACCGAGCAGGAAGCTCAGTCCAAGGTATGTAGGCCCTTTTAAGATTCTTAAAAGAATTAATGAGGTCACTTACCAATTGGAGCTTCCTGCTAACTACCGTATCTCTCCCTCTTTCCATGTCTCCCTCCTCAAACCCGTCCACCCTAATGCTGACCCTGGCCATGAGGCCCCAGAACCACCACCCCCATTGGACATTGAAGGAACTCCTGCTTATCAAGTGAATGAGTTACTGGACTCAAGACGAAGAGGGGGTCGGCTCCAGTATCTGGTGGACTGGGAGGGTTATGGACCTGAGGAGAGATCATGGGTAACCGCCCGGGACATTTTGGATCCATCTCTCATCGAGGAATTTCATCGAGCCAGACCTGACCGACCTGCGCCACGACCACGGGGACGCCCATGTCGAGCTCCAGGAGTCGCTCCTAGAGGGGGGGGTTCTGTAATGCCAAACCAGCAGAGGGAGCCCTCACCCGAGTACTGACTGTGCTCCACTCCCTCTACTTCTACACTCATTTCCTGTTTGTAGCATATATAAGCATGCTAGCTGTTTGGTTCTGTGCGAAGTATTGCCAGTTTACCTGCCTTACCGAGCGTTATTTCCTGATCTTCTCTGCCTGACTACTGTGTATGATTCTGCCTAGCTCTCTGTTTATTGATTACCTGGATTCTCCCCTTGTTTTGGTTACCTGATCGGACTGATGTTTTTGCCTAGACCTGTTGCCTGCCTACTCACTCTTGCCTTTTGGATATCCCCTTTGTATGTTGACAGATCCGACTGCTACTCAGGTTTTGACCCTCTGCCTGCTTTCTCGTATGTGTTTGTGGTAACAGCCTTTAATAAACTTCTGCACATGGATTCTCACTCAGCCTCAGCGTCTGCGTTACAGAAGATGTTCTGCAGACACTAACGGAAGAGAATGCATAGGAATATATAACACTTATGAATATTATGTGATACTTTTTGTCTTGTTTTAAAAGCTTATATTTGTCCTTATAGACCAATTTGGAGTAGACGTCACCGTTTTGTCAGAAAAACACGAGTAACAAGTGGAGGGAAACGGGTAAAATAAGATATTATTCTGTGAAATTATGTTTTGGATGTCAGAATCGGGATGCAAATCATTTTTATAGAATATTGTCATCAAAGACTCCATTTGAAGCGTAACAGAATATGGCTGAAAACTGCAATGATTACTCGACTTTTAAAGCATACATGTGACCCTGGAGCACAAAACCAATCATAACGGTCATTTGAAATTAAGATTTAGCTGATTAAATCATATTTCCATTGATGTATGTTTTGGACAATATCTGAAAATCTGGAATCTGAGGATGCAAAAAATCTAAATATTGAGAAAATCACCTTTAAAGTAGTTCTTAGCAATGCATATTACTAATCAATAATTATGTTTTGATATATTTACGGTACTAAATATCTTCATGGAACATGAATATAATATCCTAATGATTTTGGCATCAAATAAATGTTGATAATTTTGACCAATACAATGTATTGTTGGTTATTGCTACAAATATTGCTGCTTATGACTGCGTCTGTGCTCCAGCATCACAAATTTGATTTAAACAATAGGTCTACATATTAATATTCACATATGCAGTTCATTGGGACGTATTGTATTAGCTCTACAGTTACAGCATGACATATTTGAACCTATTACTATTAACACTTTTTCTCTCTCAAATGCAAGTTTATATCTCCTAGTTCGGACTTTATAACTCGATTGAACTCAACAATATTGAGTTTGCCAATTCTGAGGAAAAAGTCAGTGATATTAACTCATGAGGGGAAAATAGAAAATTGTTGTTTTATCGTATGAGACTCCTGCTTGAAAACTCTCATTTTCTGCCAAACATTGGTCTATTCACTTATTCTCTTTAATTCTTGATTTTCCAACCTGGTCTCATAAAAATACATCCCTCTGTGCGACACCGGTTACGTACCTTACAGCACGTTTCACCGCAGTTTTAAAGAGAAATGTCCAGTGAGTGAGTCAATACGTGAACCCTGGCATGTTTTTAGATATTTTAGATATTGCTGTTTTTATTACGTTGCTACAGGAACGTATTGCCGGTTCAGAACTCAGTTTGTCCCTAAAAGCTAACGCTCTACACCAAACCCAACTCTAAACCTAGTGTTAACAAATGCAAAACTGATATAAAAACACACTTATTGATGCAACCGTGACATTTCATCTTCCTTATATGCAGATTTGAACTGTTTCGTCGAACCGTGATTACACGTGGTTCGAGCTCCTCGCCTCCTAAAAACGTGCTCCCGGACAAACTTATCGTTTATGAAAACACATAGATATGAAGCTGGATATGTGTGATGCTAACGTTCAAAAGCATCAGTTTTCAAATCTCCCAGCTTTTTAATATTGAAGTTGTAACATGATATTCTTCAAGTAATTGTGCAAAAATATGCATTATTAATCAAAACTCTGTAAATTAGTGTGAAAAGGAGTAAAAGGTGTCGTGCGTCTAGTGTTTGATTCTTTTGGAAACTGCAGTGATATGTAGTTATTGGTACGTAAATGCCATGAGACCAGGTGGTGGTTTTCAGTCGTGAACGGGTCACTGGATGGAGCAGCGGGTCAGAACCGCAGCTTTAGCGACTCCAGCAACCACCCAAACTAAACTCCATCCTTCTGCAGCTAAAAATTTGGACAAAATCCCCGCCGCAAACCCGGCTTCCACCGCTGGAGCTGCAGGGAAGAGGAACGGTAAGAGAGCGGGGGCAAATGTCGCCCCAATCCCCAGCATAAACATGGTCAGCATGATCACTTTTTTATTATAATCTGGAGAAAGTAGATTGGTCTGTCCTCCTTCGCTCAGTCTCCTCTGCTCCTCTTCTTGGATCCAGATCTTCAGGTTCTTCTGTTCTCTCTCTTCTCTTTCCTTTCTCTCTCTCTCCTCCTCCATCCGTCTTTCCTCCAGTCGTCCCATGTTCTCCAGCTCCGTCTGTAGAGATGATGTGAACCGTCTCAATCTTTCTGGAATCGGTGGCGTGTTCTGTTCTTCCTTCATTATATCCGTCTCAATCCGATCAATCCTGCGTTGAATGCGTTTCTTTCTTTGTTCAGTTTCTTGCCTGTCTTCATTCATGTCAGAAATAAACACCCGCCAACGAGCATCAGCCATTTCTCTGACCTCCTTCTTTATTTTCCTCGTTCTTTCAGCCGTTTCTGCTTGCATTCTCTCTTCTATGATCCTCTGGGCTGTTTCCATTGCCTGTGTAACTTCGTTAGTGAAGTAACGATTACCATTCATGACCAGAAGCTTGTCCACTTTCTGCAGAAGTCGACGCACTTGTTCTCGGTTTGTAAGGTTTGTGTTGTCAAGGGCCACGAAACGCCTCCCAAATCTCTCCACGAGGTCTTTAATCTTTTTACTTTGTCCTGAAATAAACTCTTCGATGGATTTTCCTCTGAGTCTGTCGGCGTGTGAGAAGATCAGGATGCTGTGATGAGCGATATCTTCATTAAACATCTCCAGAATCATTTGTACGGTGCGCTGCTGCTCCTCTGTATATCGCTCTATCGGTATGACGAGTAGAAACACATGAGGACCAGGAGAACACAAGGACAGGCAATGAATGGCTTCTTCTTTTACTTGTTCTTCTGTTAAATCTGTGTCGAAAAACCCAGGTGTGTCTACAAGAACAAGCTCTCGTCCCTCCACCGTTGCACATTCTCTCCTGCACTCTTTAGTGACTGAACTCATGCTCACTTCAGCATCGAATCGATCGTCTCCCAGGATTGTGTTTCCCGTCGCACTTTTCCCCGCACCGGTTTTTCCCAGCAGAACCAGTCTCAGTTCATTCAGAGCTGGATTTACTGCGAGCGCACCGCTGCGTGGTGAACCTTGTCCTCTCGGACTTTGAGAAGGAGAACAAACACTTTTGGTGGCTCTGGTTCCCTGATTAGAGCTTCTGTTGGACATCTGCCCGCGGTGACTTGCTCCTGAGGAAAAGTGTTTGTTGTTGAGAAAAATGACATTGATAATCATTTATTAGTTATTGTGTAGATTTTTAGGTTTCTCTGTTCATCCCAGACACCGTCCATTGACTTTAAGAGAATGAAAATAATGCGCTTGCTTGAGAAAACTACCACCGTATAGTTTATTAATGCATAACTACTGAGACCCAGACCGAGCCACAGAAGAGGTCCAGATGATCTGTTGAGCTCAGACCGACATTTATTCAGTTCACTGTGTAAGATGCCTTGCATCAAAATAGCGTAAAACATACATAGGGTAGAGTGGGACCCCCCCCATTGGAGCATTTTACCCCACCTACGGAGCACCCACCCCCCCAGTCTGACAAAGCAATTCGCTTTAAACATTTACAGCAAAATCAGAGTACAGGCAGTTTTAGCTTCAAATTTAAAAAGAACAATCAATAATTATGAATTACAAAATTATAATAGTTATAGTAGCTGATCCAAATAGTTTATTGAACAAACTAGTTCAAATGAATTTAATGGAAAACAAGGATTTGATGTTCAGAGCAGAATAACTACAGTAATTATCCATTGCCCCTGAGGGCTATTACTTAGGCCTATGTCATTCTGAAAATATAATTATATTTGTATTAATAACACTTACTCCCTATCTACATGCCCTACTGTTCTCATATCAGATATAACTGTGATGTTCTACAAAACAGCACGCTTTAAAACATTGCTTTTCTTATTCAGCTGGAAAAACAGTGTGTGTGTGGGGGTATTACCCCGAGCTTTTTACGATCAAAAACAATGTTGAATTTTGACACAATGCAAGAATAACGTAACCTGCATCTGTTAAATGCAGTCGTCTAAATAACCAAATAAACGAGACTTGAATGGTTAAATACACGTGTTAGGCGTAGTTACAGTACCTTGGCTGTACATGTCGTGGAGTCTGCTCTCTCAGTTCGGTATCAAAGCCTCGCTGTGAGTTCGTGATGTTTGTAATGATGGGACTGTAGTTTTGTGAGAGGCAGGATTTCAGCAGAAACGAAACTGGACACGACCTCAAACGATGATCAACAGATGACACCGGTGCTTATACCATGAAGAAAACACATGTATTTATATTCATATACACACATGCTTCATGTAAGATATATGCACATGTAAGATATTGATTTATAACTTTTATTACGTGTTTTTCACTTCGAGTCCACTAGATGCATCCACTAGAGGGACACAGAGAGCCTGTTTCAGAACTTACAGATAAATTCCAGTCAATATTACAATACTGACTAATTATTACGTAGCATGTGCAAAAATGCCTATTACATGCATTTATTTCTTTGTCGTTTACAGCTCACTGTATTTTTATGACTGCAATAAAAACAGCTAAAAACTAAGGTCACTTAAAAAAAACAAGCTTCACATATGAAGTAATATCTCCATTGATTAATAGAAATAAAAGGTATGAGAAAAGTCTGAACAAGGAGTATATGATGTCATGAACATTGGAAATGCTTGGATTGAAAACAGAGCACCACATGTCCAAAAATCATAAAAGTATTTTGTCAGGAATATGTGGGACAAATAACGGCAGTACAATGTTAAGCCAAGAAAACTGCTGCGTTTAGGGATTTCATAGAAACAACGATAAAACACAAAACTTGAAGTTCAGGTAAATGCTTCATGGTAAAAGTGCTGGAAAATCAGTAAAACAGCAAACCAGATCTTAAAACTGACACATAAATACCAAAATACTCCACTATTTAGAGCCATTTAAAACAACATTCACCCTCAGTTTAAGACAAGACCTAATCCCAGCTGAACACCTCTGGTGTGACTTTAAGAGCCACAAACTCATCACCAAACACTAATGACTTGTACATACACTATACGGACAAAAGTACTGGCACCCCTTCTTTAGAAGAGAAAAAGGCACTTCCAAACTGTGCCAACAAAGATGGAAACATAATTCATTTATTACTAAATGGTATTTCCACCTCTGCTGCATCAGTTTTGAAGTGTATGAAATGACTATATTCATATGTACAAGTCATTGGTGTTTGGTGATGAGTTTGTGGCTCATTTAAAGTCACACCAGAGGTGTTCAGCTGGGAATAGACCAGTCAAGTTCTTCCACACTGACTGAATCATCATTTCTCTTTGATTCTTGTCTTATACACAGAGACACGGTCATGTTAGAATAGAAAAGAGTCCAAACTGTTGCTATACAATTAGATTCCCTAGAATATCATTATATGCTTAAACATTAAGATTTACACTCATGGTGTCACAATGAAGACGGGAGGATTCAGTAGCGGAAAGAGAGTTTATTACAGGAAGTAATACACAGCGAGAAACTAAACGGAGCTTTCCGTAGGGCAGAGGCGGAGCTTCCGTAGGCAGAAGCGGAGCTTTCCGTAGGGCAGAGGCGGAGCTTCCGTAGGCAGAAACGGAGCTTTCCGTAGGCAGATGCGGAGCTTTCCGTAGGGCTGAGGCGGGTAGCGCAGGGAAGCAATGGGCAGCCAAGGTCCGGCGATCGGAGTCCAGGAAGCAGCAGGGCTCAGGAATCGCGGAACCAGAACGGACCGTGGCGGCGACCGCAAACACTGCAAGGATCTGACAAAGGAGAGCGTGACAGGAACAGATATAGCCCAACGGTGATGACTCTCAGCTGGAGCGAATCAGCCTCAATCACACACACCCACAGACACCTGCTCACACGCACACAGACAAGACACGGTGAGGATGGGACCGGGAACCCATGAACCGTGACAGTACCCTCCCCTAGGAGCGCCTCTCGCGCCCCAGCCGACCTTACCTGTTGATTGTAATCATCAATAAGGAGTGATCCAATATGTCCCTGGCCGGAACCCAACTTCTCTCCTCCGGACCGTAACCTTCCCAGTCCACCAAGTATTGAAATCTCGCCCCTCCGCCTCGAGTCCAGAATGCGATTGACCGAATAGGTGGGTTCCCCATCTACGAGTCGCGCGGGGAGGAACCGGAGTAGGCGGATTAAGGGGAGACCGAAAACGGGTTTAATTTTGGATACATGGAACGCTGGATGAATTCTCCTGTACGCAGGAGGGAGTTTGAGGCGGACTGTCACCGGACTAATAATTTTAGTGACAGGAAACGGGCCAATAAATTTGGGAGCCAACTTATTACACACGGATCGGAGCGGAATGTTCTGGGTAGAAAGCCACACTTTTGACCAACGACGTGAGCGGGAGGCTTGACCGGTGGCGATCAGCCTTAGCCTTGGTGCACGCCCCCACCCGGAGGAGAGTCTCGGCTCTCGTCCAGGTGCAGTGACACCTCTGGACGGGCGTGAGCAGAGGGACCGCGACTGGATTCCATACTAGGGAAAAGAGGTGGCTGGTAACCTAAACTACACTCAAACGGCGAAAGGCCCGTGGGCGACACCTGTAACGAGTTGTGAGCGTACTCAACCCATGAAAGTTGCTGACACCAGGAAGTGGGATTCTGAGTGACCAAACATCGCAACACCTCTCGAGATCCTGGTTGGCCCGCTCAGTCTGACCGTTGGTCTGAGGTGAAACCCAGAAGACAAACTCACAGTCACCCCAGTAGTCGACAAAACTCTCTCCAAAATTTGGACACGAATTGGGGACCCCTGTCGGAAACCACGTCTGCCGGGAGGCCATGAATGCGAAGACGTGATCAACTACCGTAGCCGCTGTCTCCTTGGCTGAGGGCAATTTGGGCAAGGGAATAAAATGGGCCGCCGAGAACCGGTCCACTACGGTTAAAACAACCGTATTACCCAGGGAGGGTGGGAGGGCAGTGGCGAAATCTAGCGCGATATGGGACCAGGGTCTCGAAGGGACTGACAGCGGCTGAAGTAACCCCTCTGGAGGTCGATTGGAAGTCTTACCCGAGCACAGACTGAGCAGGCCAAAACAAACTCTCGGATATCGCGAGCCATGGCCCGCCACCAGAATCGTTGTTTAATCAGAAACATGGTGCGACCGATTCCTGGATGACAAGCCACGTTGGAACAGTGACCCCATTGGATGACGTTGGACCGTAATCCCTCCGGCACAAACAACCGGCCCGTTGGGCATCCAGGCGGGCGTTACCCCTTCAAGGCCGTCACGGACCTTGATTCGATCTCCCAAGTGACTGCAGAGACAACCAATCTCTCAGGTATAATGCACTCGAGACACCGGGCGGTCCGAAATGTCAAAAATGCGTGACAAGGCATCGGGTTTGATGTTCTTAGAACCCGGCCGATGGGAGATGGAAAATTCAAAGCGTCCGAAAATAGTGCCCAACGAGCCTGCCTGGAGTTAAGGCGTTTGGCGGACTGAATATATTCAAGATTCTTATGGTCGGTCCAAACTATGAAAGGAACCCCGAACCTCTAACCAGTGACGCCATTCTTCCAACGCTAGCTTGACGGCCAGCAACTCTCTGTTACCGATGTCGTAATTGCGTTCGGCAGGAGACAGTCGATGGGAAAAAAACGCGCAGGGATGCACTTTGTCGTCCGAGGTGGCCCGTTGGGATAGCACTGCACCTACCCCCACCTCTGACGCGTCGACCTCCACCACGAACTGACGTGTGGGATCAGGGGCCCGGAGAATGGGAGCCGAAACGAAGCGGCCTCTGAGTTTGGTAAATGCGGCCTCGGCTGCATTCGACCACCTGAACGTCATCTTGGTGGAGGTCAAGGCAGTCAGAGGAGCGGCTAGTTGGCTGAAATTGCGAATAAAACGCCGGTAAAAATTAGCGAACCCCAGAAACCTCAGCAGGGCCTTGCGGGAATCAGGGGTTGGCCAATTTACCACAGCCTTAACCCTGTCAGGATCCATGCGAACCCCTCCGGCGACTATGAAACCCAGGAAAGGAACCGGCTGTGCATGGAACGCGCACTTCTCCGCCTTGACAAAAAGCCCATTCTCTAACAACCTCTGGAGCACTCGCCTGACGTGTTGAACATGTTCCTGGAGAGAAGAAGAAAAATCAATATGTCATCCAGGTAGACATATATGAACTGATCGACCATATCTCTCAACACGTCATTGACGAGTGCCTGAAGACCGCTGGAGAGTTAGAGAGCCCGAAAGGCATAACCAAATACTCAAAATGCCCTCTGGGGTATTAACGCGGTCTTCCACTCATCCCCTCTCTTATGCGAACCAAATGATAAGCGTTTCTAAGATCTAACTTAGTGAAGATGGATGCTCCTGCAACCTCTCGAAGGCTGAAGACATCAACGGCAAAGGATAGGTATTCTTTACCGTGATGTTGTTCAAGCCCCGTAGTCAATACAAGGTCGCAGAGAACCATCCTTCTTCGCGACAAAAAATCCTGCCCGCTGGAGAAGAAGAGGCGGATGAACCCGCTGTCAGAGAATCAGAAATATATTTCTCCATGGCCTCCCTTTCCGGAACAGAAAGCGAGTATAATCTGCCCTTAGGCGGAGACATACCTGGTACTAAGTCTATAGCACAGTCGTAGGGACGATGAGGAGGGAGAGAAGCGGCCCTGGACTTACTGAACACCTCCTTCAGGTCGAGATACTCCTCGGGCACGTTAGACAGGTTCCCCATCTCCTCCTGCAACACAGAATCACACACAGAAAACCCAGCAGACACAAGACAAGAGGCATAGCAGGCTCGACTCCACTCCGACACGGTGTTATGACCCCAATCCACCCGAGGATTGTGTTGAGTGAGCCAGGGGTGACCCAACACCACCGGGGCCAGGGGTGAGTGGGTGACGAGGAACGTGATGGTCTCAGAGTGGTTGCCTGAGGTGACGAGGGTGATAGGTACCGTGGAGAGACTGATCGGAGGAAGTGACTGTCCATTAAGGGCGCTGACAGAGATCTTGTGACGGAGGGGAACCAAGGGAATGTGAAGGAGTTGGGCCAGGGAAATGTCCAGCAGGTTACCCTCGGCTCCGGAGTCTAGCAGCGCCGTCCCCTCATGACGTTCGGCCCATTCGGGAGGAGGGTGGTGGATGAGGCTTTGTTGAGAGATACCCCACCCGACAGTAGCCTCAGACCTACTGTCGGGCCTGGTCTTTTACGGGCACTTCACCAGGAAATGGCCAGCCGCGCCAGTACAAGCATAGTCCCCTCGTCCTCCGGCGACGATCTCTCCTCCCGGAGAGCCGAGCTCTACCCACCTGCATGGGTTCGTCAACCGGCAGTGACCGACCGTATCGCGGTGTCGAAGAAAGGATATCTCGGTGTTAACTTGCGTCGACCACGAAGATCGCGTTGCTGAAGCCGTGCATCCACGCGTAAGGCCAGATCCACAAGTTCGTCCAACCCGGTAACTCCACCACGTCGATCTCTTGGTGGATACGGTCGGCCAGCCCATGCAGGAACATGTCCCACTGCCTTCTCGTTCCACTCACACTCTGCCGCCAGGGTCCTGAACTGGATGGAATAATCAGAAACGGACTGCTCCTCTGGCGGAGGTCGGCCAGCATGCGCTGCCTCGCGCCCGACCAGCGCGATCGAACACCCTCCTCATCTCCTGAGAGAGTGAGTGGAACGAGGAACAACAGGGATGGCGATTCTCCCACACCGCCGTTCCCCACAATGCTGCCCTTCCTGACAGCAACGTAAGCACTAGTGCCACTCTGGAAACTTCTGTGGCAAACGTCAGTGGCTGGAGCGAAAAACAGAGAACACTTCGTCAGAAACGCCTACAGAGGTTAGGATCTCCGCATACATCTCCGCGCGCCGGGAGTCTCGGTTCGTGCTGAGGGCTGTGGTTCCCGGGATGGAAAAGCTAGGCGGTGTGGGTGGCGCAGCGGGTGATCTTAATAACTGTACCTGGGTAGTGAGCTCGGACAGGTGCGCTACTAACGCCTGCACAGCTCGTCCGGTGTTCAGCATATTCTCCTCCTGGAGATCCATACGAACGTTGTTACCGGCTAGCAGTTCCTGCAAACCACGAGTCTCCGCTGAATCCATGAAGATTGGTCAGATCCTTCTGTCACAATGAAGACGGGAGGATTCAGTAGCGGAAAGAGAGTTTATTACAGGAAGTAATACACAGCGAGAAACTAAACGGAGCTTTCCGTAGGGCAGAGGCGGAGCTTCCGTAGGCAGAAGCGGAGCTTTCCGTAGGCAGATGCGGAGCTTTCCGTAGGGCTGAGGCGGGTAGCGCAGGGAAGCAATGGGCAGCCAAGGTCCGGCGATCGGAGTCCAGGAAGCAGCAGGGCTCAGGAATCGCGGAACCAGAACGGACCGTAAACGACGACCGCAAACACTGCAAGGATCTGACAAAGGAGAGAGCGTGACAGGAACAGATATAGCCCAACGGTGATGACTCTCAGCTGGAGCGAATCAGCCTCAATCACACACACCCACAGACACCTGCTCACACGCACACAGACAAGACACGGTGAGGATGGGACCGGGAACCCATGAACCGTGACACATGGAGATTACTAAAGCAGTCAAACCTTTCATTAGAAGGGGTGCCAATACTTTTGGCAATATAGTGTACATATATATATATATGAGCGATATCACACTAGTACGAGTATGATATTGCATTTATACAGCAGTTCGATGGCACAAGCATTTAAATATTAAGAAACAACCAACGTGTCTTTAAAAAAACAACAAAACATACTGTACGCAGAACTACTTCAGATCTCAGATTGACAGTTACACAGCTGAGCCCAAGCCTCCGTTACTAATTTATGACGCTTCTTTAGAAAGAGCAATGAAGGAACGTTGAGTTACTTCTTTAAAAGCTTATTGTACTACTGCAGTAAACGTTGTGTATTATGTGTAGTAGAGTATTATGAGAGAGAGAACGAGCAAGTGTGATGATCTGCATCTGAAGCTCAATCTCATATTCACAATAAATCATTAGTTTGAGTATCTGCTGAAGAGAGCGATATCTTTGTCGTACTATCCTTTCATCTGTTAAGGCTGATTTGCATTGACAGCACGGCACAGTGCATTGTTTCAGTCTCTTTCAATATAAAAGTCTTTACTGCTGACTCACTCATAAAAACAGTCTCTTGTCTCCATCTAATGGAGGAATAATGTAACTAAAAACCCATCACGAATTGAACCAAACACACCGTTTCCCAGTACTAAATACTATAATTAAAAACGACTATTAATTACGTAAAATGTTTTTATTGAATAATAATATTTAATAAACAACAGCCATCATAAAAGGCAATTCATTTCTAGGCAATTCAGTCAAAAGTAAAAAGGCGGCGCTCTGATATACAACATTAAAGTTATAGCGAAATATAACATGATGATATTTTGCCCTCAGCCAAAACTATTTTCTCTGGAACAAATAATAGATTAGTGAGACCACACACTGCCTGTTAGATTTACCCGAAACGAATTATATCTGATGTTTAATCATTATAGAGACATCAGAGGCAGCGGTAAATCCCAGAAGATGGTGAGGCGCTCTCTCTGCGGGTTCATGAGCGCAGAACGACCGCTGACGCTCTGGAGCTCACGTCTCCGAAAACAGCGAAACTAGTGTTAAAATAGACGTTATCTTTATTAACAAACCACATATTCGAAGTCTAAACAAGTACATTCTAACATAAAAACTCTTAAAACTATACATTTCGTGACATAAAACCAGTATTATTTCTAAAACTACACGCGGAGTGATATAAACGGTACCCGGGGCACGTTCAGGCTCACACAACGGTTTGCTACGGTTTCCGGGTTGAACGACATGTTTGCTGGAAACGGTGTGCAACGGGGTTTGAGATACGGTTTCTCTTGTTTGGTGGGTGTGTCTGAAATATCAGCCCAATCAACAGCAACTGTATATAAACCACGCGGTATTAAAGAGACAGCGCTCGCTCAATGGGTCCAAGTGAATCATTTAATATGTGTCCGCTGCAGCTCGATATATGCAACAACTGAAGATATTACAAGACATGTTTATCGTACGAGTTTTATAGTAACATAGCATATCAATATGACGATGAAGAATTTGTAAGTAAATGTAATCAACATCAAAATAAATTCACATAAGCAAGTATATTGTTTGCACATGTTTATGTACATTAAAGGAAAAATAGCTTAAATAATAAGAGCACAAGCATAGATCTGGAACTTCTTTAAGTCTGTCTAAATATAATTTAGTAATTGCAATGTCTTCTGGTCCATATCCTTTCCTGAAGGTGTGCTAGACACTGATTAATGTAACATAAAAATACTATACATATTTATATATTTTGCTATTGTATTGTGGAGTGACACTTTCATAGACGTTATGCTCCTCCGATAATATGATAAATATTACAACATCATAGCACAATATAAGTGCCGGCAATAATGATAAGCCTAATACTCACAATAAAAATAATAAGGTCATAAGGTCAGCTGCACATGTGTGTGTGTCATCTCTTAAATGATTCTGGACATGACGCACTATTTTAAGTGTGAAATGAATCACAAACAAGCGTAAACTACTAATTTAGGGACTTAGTTTAAAAACCTATTGTTTTTAAGCTTATTTCATAATAATTTAAATAAAATGTATTAAATATAGGCTACTATACCTTACGGTACAACACAATATAAAGTCCAGAGACACAATATACATTGATATGCCTTTGCTTTATTTAGATTAATATAGTTGGATATAATCGCAAAACTTAAAATAAGTGAAATAAGAAGCAATACAATAGAAACCAAATAAATGATAGTAAATAAATGTAAAAAAACTAAAACATAAAAATCAAGATATGTTTTTTTCTCGAATCATTACACACGCACACACTCACTCACACACACGCACACGCCCACACACAGCGCGCGCGCACACACACATGCATACATGCACACACACACACACACACACACACACACACACACATATACCCCCACACACACACACGCACCCCCCCACACACACCCCCACACACACATATACGCACACCCCACACATATACGCACCCCCCACACACACACATATGCACCCCCCACACACACATATATGCACCCCCACACACACACACACATGCACCCCCCACACACACACCCCACACACACGCACCACACACATACGCACCCCCCACACACACACACACACACACACACACACACGCACCCCCCACACACACACATAGATTCTTCATTACTTTACATAATAAAGCCCAAAGTCCCCCGAACATGTCTGATATGCCTTCTCATGTAGAGACAAATATTGTAATGAATGTGTAGCACGCCCCGTCCAGGTGGCAGTACTGCAGTTATATCTGTTTGAATATAACAATAAGACAGACACGTTGTGCTGCTTTCATTAACAGATTCGCTCTTGTAATCTTTATTACAATAATGAAAACAGTGTCTTATATCACTGATATGTGAATCACTCAAACAAAACACCAATAAACATGTTTGGCACAATCCTTGTCTGTACTCAAATAATATCTTTCTCAGATAACTCAATACATTTCCCCATAAACATACTTCAAAATGTTTTATAATCTCTGTTATATGTGCACTGTAACCTTAAATAGTTGAACGAACTATTAAAGATGTAATTTAAACATGTAAACTAAAGTAATGAATACAACAAGCAAGCCCCATCAGAAGAAATATCATTAAAATGTCATAATGTACACCCATCAACAGTCTACATCATTAATATTTGAGAATTAGATATATGAACCATATAATAGACCAAGATCACCATAACAATACTTGTAAATCTTAACTCAAATGGTGATTACTCTACACCTTGCTCTTTCCATTACAAACACACAATTATAAAGCTTAAACACAACGAGCTTCATCTTATTATGGGTAATCAGTTTGCTGGAGCTCTTTAATTATTCAGATTGTATTATATTAACACCAGATCTGCCGATTGAAACGCCATTTACATAAACAAAACGTCTCCCTTAAACATCTTAATTATACACAGAAAGTGTATAATTTTTGTATATATTTTAAAATAAAATAGTGTATATTTTATATAATAAAATACATGAAAAAACTAATTATTCCTGTGACTACACATACAGGGTGTCACAAATGCAGTTTTCTAATCTTACAAAGAGATGGGAAAAGTATATGATCACAAAAAGCTAATTTGAATGTTCAAAAATAATGTTTGTTTATATTCATAACTATGAGAGAATCTTGCCAGAATGTTAGCCATAAGCTGAGAACATTCCCTGTTAGCTGCGACCCTTTAAGATGAACTGTGATTTATAAAGTGGGATGCATTTAGGAAATTAATGTATGTGTTCACATGTAAGGCTGTAGGAGTTGTGAACTCATCTTGGTATTCAGTCGTGAACGGGTCACTGGATGGAGCAGCGGGTCAGAACCGCAGCTTTAGCGACTCCAGCAACAGCTAACAATTTGGACAATAATCCCGCCGCAAACCCGACTTCCACCGCTGGAGCTGCAGGGAACAGGAACCGTAAGAGAGCGGGGGCAAATGTCGCCCCAATCCCCAGCATAAACATGGTCAGCATGATCACTTTTTTATTATAATCTGGAGAAAGTAGATTGGTCTGTCCTCCTTCGCTCAGTCTCCTCTGCTCCTCTTCTTGGATCCAGATGTCCAGGTCTTTCTGTTCTCTCTCTTCTCTTTCCTTTCTCTCTCTCTTCTCCTCCATCCGTCTTTCCTCCAGTCGTCCCATGTTCTCCAGCTCCGTCTGTAGAGATGATGTGAACCGTCTCAATCTTTCTGGAATCGGTGGCGTGTTCTGTTCTTCCTTCTTTATATCCGTCTCAATCCGATCAATCCTGCGTTGAATGCGTTTTTCTTTGTTCAGTTTCTTGCCTGTCTTCATTCATGTCAGAAATAAACACCCGCCAACGAGCATCAGCCATTTCTCTGACCTCCAGCTTGATGTTCCTCGTTCTTTCAGCCGTTTCTGCTTGCATTCTCTCTTCTATGATCCTCTGGGCTGTTTCCATTGCCTGTGTAACTTCATTAGTGAAGTAACGATTCTCATTCATGACCAGAAGCTCGTCCACTTTCTGCAGAAGTCGACGCACTTGTTCTCGGTTTGCAGGGTTTTTGTTGTCAAGGGCCACGAAACGCCTCCCAAATCTCTCCACGAGGTCTTTAACCTTTTTACTTTGTCTGGAAACGAATCTTTCGATGGATTCTCCTCCGAGTCTGTCGGCGTGTGAGAAGATCAGGATGCTGTGATGAGCGATATCTTCATGAAACATCTCCAGAATCATTTGTACGGTGCGCTGCTGCTCCTCTGTATATCGCTCTATCGGTATGACGAGTAGAAACACATGAGGACCAGGAGAACACAAGGACAGGCAATGAATGGCTTCTTCTTTACTTGTTCTTCTGTTAAATCTGTGTCGAAAAACCCAGGTGTGTCTACAAGAACAAGCTCTCGTCCCTCCACCGTTGCACATTCTCTCCTGCACTCTTTAGTGACTGAACTCATGCTCACTTCAGCATCGAATCGATCGCCTCCCAGGATTGTGTTTCCCGTCGCACTTTTCCCCGCACCGGTTTTTCCCAGCAGAACCAGTCTCAGTTCATTCAGAGCTGGATTTACTGCGAGCGCACCGCTGCCAGGTGAACCTTGTGTAATCGTGTTGGGAGAAATTTGAGTTTGAGAAGGAGAACAAAAGTTTTGGGTGGGTCTGTCATTATTAATCTCATCAAAACACTCATTACTCTTGTTAGAGTTATCGTTTGACCTTCGACTCTGAACATTATGTGTTCTCGATGCTCCTGAGGAAAAATAAAGTCCTACAATCATTATTTAGTTCAGATCTGTGTATTCAGTATTTTGGGACTGTGTGGATAAAAACAATTACAGCATAAAATTCCCCATGAACAATAATTTACGTACTCTTTATCAAGGCTTTTTTCAAACAATCAAATCCTGATTACCAATAATGTAATATAACAATAATAAATAATGTAAACTGTTTAAATAAGTGTAGTTTGTCTGATGAATAAAGGAATAAAGATTCATTACCTTCGTCGTTTGACATGTTGTCTAGTTGGGTTTCTCAGTAGGATATGTGTGTCTCAAACCTGTTTCAAGTGTTGTTAGACTGATTTGTGAGGGGACGGACTTACAGAAACACAGAAACGAAACTCAGATGTTGACACCATATTTGCATCACTGATTATTTGCATAGAGGTCTGATTATTTAAATATTCCATCACGTGCTAAATGTGCAGGCCAATTATTTGCATCTATTTATTTGTTAATTTCACTGGGGTTATTTTATGTCATCAGCTCCATGAAGGATAGTGGCTGAATGGGCAGTAGGTTTTGTTTCTTGCCTCACTCTGGTTTGCTCAATCTCTGGCCTTTGTAACTGACCAATGCTTCACTGCTCTAGCATCAGGCCTCATACTGCAGTTATACTACAATTATATTTATAAGCCTAAAGATGCATATAAGAGTTTATTTGTAAAGTCTCGGTTACCTTGGTTCCCTAAATGGGGAAGTCGTGGCCTATGGTTAGAGAGTCGGATTGTAATCCAAAGGTTGCGGGTTCGAGTCTCGGGCCGGCAGGGATTGTAGGTGGGGGGAGTGAATGTCCAGATGTTACGTTCCTTGTCTGTATTTGTTTGCCACTTGTATTTTCTGTTCTTGACTTTCTCTTTGTAGTTTGGTTTCTTGATTCTTAGGTCCTCTCTATTGGCTGACTCAGTCCACCAGTCGACCAATCAGGCTGGAGCTACCGTTATAAAAGGGGCGGGGCCTCCTCGGCTGTGGTCCTGCGGTTTAGCCAGCGGGCGGCTGTCCATTTTTCTCAACCACATTCATTGTGCTGTTAATTGAGTTAATGGTTTAGTTGATTTGCTACTCTTTTCGTTACTAGTTAATTTGTGACATTTGAGTTTCGTTTAGACAACAGATTAAGAACACCTGTCAATGTAGGATACTTTAATTATTAACTAATATGCTGTGTAACCCAGATTGTCTAAATCAGACCAGTATGGCTTTTGCCGCTAGAGACCTGTTAGTGTAACTTTGGGGAAAAGGAGATAGGTAAGCTTTTTATATTTAAGTTTAGTTTCCTTTTCTTGTTAGTTACAGGTAAGGAGTGACAGCCACCCGTGTATTTTATTATTAATGAGAGTATTTTAGGTTGGGCGTCGATACGCCGAAGCTTGCAGCTTTACTTCGACATTTTTGTTAAATGTTACGAAACATCCCCTAAAAATATCGAACTCGTATTGTAACACAGCGCTCTCTCCATCCTCAATACCTCGACCGAGGTGCCCTTGATCAAGGGACTGGACCCCGAACTGCCCCCCGGGCACCGCAGCAATATACGCCACTGCTCCGGGTGTGTGTTCAAAAGGCCGGACAAACAGCACACGATTACCTAGTAACCATCTAATCGTGCTAATACTGTCAAAAACACACGAGGTTAACATATAAACACAGTTAGTTATGTCTACAGTTAAAGTAACGGTTGAGAGAAAAACAGATGCGTGCAGCTCTTAAAGGGACAGTACTAAACATGCTGCCGATTGTCATTAAAGGGATAGTCCACCCAAAAATTGAAATTCTGTCATTATTTATTCACGGTCATATTGTATCACACCTGTATTAATTTTTATTCTTGTGCTGAGCACAGAAGAAGATATTTTGAAGAATGTGGGCAACCAAACTGGTCCTTACTGACTCTGATGGTAGGAAAAAAATGAAATATGTAAGTCACTGGTGTTTGGCTTCCCATTCTTCAAAATATCTTCTTTTGTGTTCAACAGAAGAAAAAAACTAATTCAGGTTTAAAACAACTTGAGAGACAGTAAATGATGAGACCGTTTTCATTCACGGATGAACTGTTCCTTTAATGTTAATAACATAAAACACAAATAGAAAAATATCTTTGTTCTTGGCTGAAGAACTTTAATACAGTTGCTAAAGTTCAGCAGTAATAAAATAACTAGAAATTTACCCCCAAAAAATCACATGTCTTTTTGCACCAAATAGTATCGATAAGTACCGGTATCGATAATCAGTATCAATATCAATACGATAAAATGTAAACGATACTCATCCCTATTGGCACATATTTGTTCTTGTTTCAATCATAACCTCATTTTAATCTCAGAAAACAAGGTTTCTTATCTTTTCAAGCAAATGTATCTTGATTTAAGGATCTTTAGATATTTTCAGTGGAACACAAATTCTGAAGAAGAACAGCGCTTTCGCAGTATGATCAGTAAAAATGATTTCCATATTCTAGTGTTTGAAGCAGAGCTATTTTTAAGATCTATAAGTAATGGAGGTCTGTAAACGTTGAAGCGCTGCTAATACAAGACATTTACATTTAGACCGATTGTGTTTCCTTCGATTCCTTCCATAAAGTGCCTTTACTTGGTCTTAAGTCTTATATTTACCTTCATCAAACCTGCATTCAGTGACGTAAGGAGGATGAAATAATGCGCTCATTAGTTGAGAGTAAACATTACTCATACATGACTAATCTAACACAAGACTAGACTCCAAGACCGAGCCACAAAAGTGCTCTAGAGATGATCTGTTGTGCTCAGACTTGTGGTAGTTTAGTGCAAGTTGCATATATTTAATAAAAAATGATCCACATGGACAAAATGCAAGAAATGCAATCTTCTAATAACTCAATGATACTTTATGATTAAATACATGTGCTAGTTACAGTACCTTGGATGGACTTGTGGTGTAGTTTGGGTTCTGTTGTTTGTGATGGTTTGTTTTCTTGTGAGAGGCAGGACTTTAAACTGGACACGACCTCAAACGATGATGCTTAATGAGCGTATACCAAGAAAAATCAGGCATTTGTATTTATTTATAGACAGGTAGTTACAGATGGGTTTATTTATAACTTAAATTAGCTATGTGTTACTTCGATAAAAATACAAATAAAAGCTAAAGTCGCATAAAAACAAAAATGTGAAGTAATAAATGTATTGAATAATACGGGAAAAAGTATGAGAAGTTACTGTACAAGAGAAAGAAGTATATAATGTCATGATAATTGGAAAGGGTTGGGTTATAAACACTGTCCAAATATCATAAAACAAGTTATTATATCAGGAAATGTGTGGGAAGAGGACAGTACTAAAATATCAAAACTGCTGGTACAAAAACATCATCTTGTATTTAAGTTAATAAAACTCAAGTTTCTGTGGAAAGTGCTGGAGATATTTTAATAACTATATTCCACGTGTTTAACTTAGTTTTAAATCAATCATATTTAAGGCCTTTGGACATAATAAATACATATGAAATATTGATGCAATGGCAGAAGCAGCAGTGCATGACTGTTTCATGTGTCTCTGAAAGGTAAACATTGTAAAGCGGACGAGTTAAAGTTTATGATTATGATCTATGCTTTCCACTCACCTTCATACATCACGGCTTCATGTGTTTTCAGATTGGTTGCTTTTTAATTTCAGTGTCTATATAGACTGAGAAACACACTCAATGCACGCGTTAGAATAATAAACAATAATATATTAACATAAGAACATGATGTAATGCAGTTACCGGTTCCAGAAGGGGTTGAAACAGGCAGGGCTATCTCAATAATAATAATAATAATAATAATAAAGACACGGTCAAAGATATCGGTTCAGTGCATGATCACATTAGAACACTAATTGTACTCAGTTGCTTGTATGTTATGTGATTATCCACTTAATCCAGATCTGTTTGTTCTCGGTTACATACAGTTAAGACCAAGAAATTATTGTTTGATCAATTCACTGAAAATAATTAATGTGTTTTTAATGTAAAAATCTGTAAAATCACAGTGAATTGATGGTAATATACCCCTGTACTTTGATATATTTTAATATATCAAAGTACACCAACACCACCCTCCACACACACACACACACACCAAGCACACACACACACCAAGCACACACACACACCCTCACCACACACGCACACCAAGACACACACACACACACCTCCCACACACACACACACACACACACACACACACGCACCCACACACACACACACCACACACACACACACACACAACACACACACACCACCACTCACACACACACACCAAGCACACACACACACACACCCACACACACCCCCACACACACACACCAAGCACAACACACACACACCCACCCACACCCACACACACACACACACGCACACCCCACACGCACACCCACACACACAACACACACACACACACCCACCACACACACACCCACACACACACACACACGCACCCACACACGCACACACACACACACACACACTATTGAAGATTTGCACTACAGTTTTTATACCATTATCCACAAAGCATGGAACTGATTAATAAGTCAGAAAGATTACCGTAAAACAAGAAAGCTGTCGGTACAACATGTCTTTATTGCATCGAAGCAGATCACACGGAAACATCTACACAACACAAAGCTCCAAGTGCAGTTTAAACGTTCAGGTCAATAAAATAAATGCTTTTGGGAAAGTGCTGGCGAACTGAAAACTGACACATTAGACTCACAAATACTCCATTTAGTGCAATCTAAACCTTAAACAGGTCACATAAATACAGTCGTCTTTACCTCACGGTGAAACCAGTAACATTCTTCTGTTAAAAATATATTATCTTTTACAAAACAAAACTAAAATACTAATTTTCTTCATGTTTTAATATTTTAAATGCTGTCAAATCACATCAAAAATAAAAGTTTTGTTTATATATATTTATGTGTACTGCGTATATATATATATATATACACACACATTCAGTATATATTTATATTATTATATTTTATATAAATATATAAACATATACATGCATGTGTACACAGTTTATTTTGGATGTGATTAATCACTAATTATTTCCCACTTAAGTTTTAAATAAATCATGTTTAAGATGTTTGAACACAATAAATAAATAATAAAATGACAGGAGCAGCAATCTCTCATTCATTATTCAGGTTTGTTTGATGGAGAAATGTTGCCTAAAACAATAAAGAAAAAATCTATGACTAGTATTGATGCTGTCTGGTGGTCTGCGTGCATGTGTGTGTGTGTGTGTGCGTGCGTGTGTGTGTGCGTGTGTCTGTGTCTGTGTCTGTGCGTGTGTGCATGTCTGTGTTGCGTGTGTGTGTGTCTGTGTGCGTGCATGTGTGCGTCCGTGTGCTGTCGTGCGTGCGTCAGTGCTTTAGTATTTGATTGTTTGGCAGCTCCATGCGGGAGATCATGCGGGAGACCAGCTTCTCCATCTGCTTCGCTCTCAGCTCGCCCGTCTGCAGAACCTCCTTGTGATTGGCTTTCTTCTCGCTGTCGTAGTCCATCACCACCTGATTGGTGATCAGAGACAGAGCCACGACCCTCATCCCGCAGTGACGCGCCACGATCACCTCGTGAACCGTGCTCATGCCTCAAACACACACACACACACATTTACATTTAGTCATTTTGCGGACGCTTTTATCCAAAGCAACTTACAATTGGGGAATACATAAAGCGATTAATGTTGAAGAGACAAACAGACAGAGAAAGTGCCCCTTACACCAAGTCTCAGGTGTTAGGGGCACGCATGAACACACACACACACACACACACACACACACACACACACACAGAGAGCCAGAGACACATAGATATACACAGACACAGAGGCAGAGACAGACACACACACACACACACACACACACACACACACACACACACACACAGACAGACAAACACACACACACACACACACACAGACAGACAGACAAACACACACACACACAGATACATACACAGACACACATACACACATACACAGACACATACACAGAGACAGACAGACACACATACACAGAGACAGACACACACATATACACAGACACACACACACACACACACACACAGACAGACAGACAAACACACACACACAGACAGACAAACACACACACACACACACACACACAGATACATACACAGACACACATACACAGACACATACACAGAGACAGACACACACATATACACAGACACACACACACACACATATACACAGAGACAGACACACACATACACAGACACATACACAGAGACAGACACGTTTTGTTTTTTTTAACCGATAACTGATTATGGTAAAATGCTTAAATATGGGGAAAAATCTCAGTAAACCGATATATCGGTGTATCTCTATCCGTTAAGGATGTTTTAGACTCACCCACGGCGTCGGCTCCGAGGAAGCGCAGCAGTTTGCTCTCGGCGACGGTCTCGAAGGACGGGCCGCCCACCACACTGTACACACCCTCCTGCATAAAGCCAGAGTAATCCAGCTCGGCTGCGACGGCGTGCGCCAGCTGCTGCAGGCCGCGGTCATACGCATCCGACACACACGGGAAGCGCTCGCCGAACCTGAGCCCAAGCACCAAACACACTTTACACACTCCGTGCTTATATACAGTCCAGCTGTCACTCATTATGTCTAGTGTGTATATGAATATATTTCAATTAGTTTTATTTCAGTTTTCATTTATGTGTTTAAGTTCTTCTTTCATCTAATATTTATATTTTATTATTAGCCTTTTTTTATTTTTTACTATTATTAGTTTACATGTTTTAGTAATTTTGTCATATGCTTTTTTGTAATAAAAAAAATTATATATAGCTTTAATACATTTTTATTTCAGTTTTAATTTTAGAAATGTTGTGCTTTTATCATTAATTTTTTTAACTCTATTTAGCTTTAATTAATTTCAGTAATTATGTAACTTATGTGCTTTTGTAAATGTTTTACTTTAATTATTCCATATAGCTTTAATTATTCTATATTTCAGTTTTAATTTTAATAATTTTGTACCTTTTGTCAATTTATAATTTAAAAAAAGATTTTCTATATAGCTAATTATTTAGTTTTTTTATTTGCTTTTTGCCATTTTATAATTTTTTATAAATTCTATATAAGTTTAATTGATTTTATTTAAGTTTTAATTTGAGTCATTTTGCAATGGGATTGTCTTTTTTGTTATTTTTTTTTTTTTTTTATATATTCCTATATAACTTTCATTTATTTGAGTAATTTAGTACTTCAACATATTATTTGAGTTTGTTGCCAGGGCAACAGTTTTTAAGTCTAGGCCTTTCGTCTAATATTTACATCTTATTTCATCATAATTTCAATGACCAGCACTGTTTCTAGTTAACAACAAGAGCTCGCAATCAAACATGCACGGCTGGAACTGAACCTCATCATCATCATCACCACCATCATCACCGTCATCATCAGAGTCTCACCTCTCGTCGTTGGCTCCCACTAGCGGGTTGTTTCCAGTGAATCCGGGAATATTGATGTGGTCTTTGATGACCATGATGTCTCCGACGGTGAAGTCCGGGTTGAGTCCGCCGGCGGCGTTGGTCAGGATGACCGTCTCCACTCCCATCAGCTTAAACACACGGATCGGCATGGTGGTCTACCAAACCAGATCAGCACAACATCATCATCATCACACCGAGTCACGTCTCATCTCAAAACCAATGTCATGCACAAACTAACATTACTCTCAGAGCAGCAGAACTAGAGACACGTGTAAATAATAACTGATATTCAGCAAACACTGATAATACATGAGCTGCACAACAGATGATCTGATAAATAAATATTGGTTTAAGCGCTTTAATAACTCGAACATTAGCATTTATACATCGTTCATGGACGGGTTTTCTGTAAACGTTTCATAACATATTTAAACGTTGCTACTTTTTCAGAATGTTCGTAAGTAACGTTCTCGTAATGTTTGCACGATGATACAATGTAACGTTCCATTTATGTTTTCTAGAACGTTAGCATCAAGGTTATTATAATTAACTAAAACTAAAACCTTAAAAAGTTAACTTAAAATATCAAATTAACTGAAATAAAATGAAATATGAAAAATTGACTTATTTCATTTCAGCTAATTAACATGGCAATATTTATATCGTTTAGATGCATATCGTTCATATTTAATTAAAAAAAAAATATATATATATATATATATATTTAAAATTTAAAAAACAAAAATATTTTAATTCAGCTAGTTGCCTTGGCAATATTTCTATAGTTTAGATGCAGTTTAATGTGTTCAAAATTTTTACTGGAAAAAAATGACTGAATTTTTTTTTTTTAAATAAAAAAAAAAAAAATCAGCTCGTTGCCAAGGCAACATTTCTCATTTTCTTTTAATAAAAAAAGAATTTAAGTTCTGTTCTAAAATAACTAAAACGGAAACAAAAATAAATGAAAACTATATAGACATATTAACAAATAAATTATTAATTTAAATAAATACAAATAAGTAATACGAACAAAATATCTACTGAATTACTAAAATATGAACTAAAATTAAATCAAAACAGAACAGAAAATTCTAAATGAATGTCAATGATGCTTAAAGAACATGCATAACCAAGACAAACATTTCTGTCTTCATAGCAGACCGTTAGTGTGTTAGTGTTAATCACCTTCTGAATGGGGTATCCTTCATACAGATGAAACCTGCCCTGCATGCACACACACGGCGTTCCTTTAAGCGTGCCGAACACCAGCCTTCCAGCGTGACCGTCAACTACAGAAAACAGGGTTAGGACTCGATCACAGACCCATGCAGCGTTACTGACGCTGAACTCACCCGTGCTCTGAGGGAAGTTAGGGATGTCACTGTACTCGATGACCAGCGGATCTTTCAGCATCTCTGCCAGACCTCCGAGACCGGAGCCGCACACGACCCCCAGCAGGGGGCGCACTGGATCCTGAGCCAGCAGCCAATCAGCTGTGGCCTTGCACTCCTCATAACTGCACCTGGAGGAGAGCAGGACTTCGTTCAGTATCATGCGTCAAATCAGTCTTCTGGATCAGGGTCGTTATGATTAACATTTAAAGGAGACATTTCTGTACTCATGATTATTATTTTACACAGTTTGCTTCTCAAGTAAATCCAATGATAGAAAATGAAAAATGAAAAAAAAAGTTTATTTCAGTAAAAAAAAAAAGAAATAGTTTGTGTTATGTTTATTTTATTTTTATATGTCAGCATAATTTTATTTCATTTTTAAATGATCTAAAACTAAATGCAAATGAAAAATGACCCCCCTCAAAAACAATTATTAAAAAAACTATAGTTGCAAATGGTTGACAAATTGACATTTTTCATTTGCATTTAGTTTTAGATGAAATGAAATAAAAATTATGCTGACATATTAAAATTTTTTTTTTTTAAAAAAACAACTAAACTAAATTTTTTATTTTTTTACTGAAATTAACTTTTTCATTTTTTTCATTTTCTATCATTATATTTCCTTGATAAGCAAAATGTGTAAAATAATAAGCCTTCTGGATCAGGGTTATTATAATTAACTAAAACTAAAGACATAAAACACATTTATGTTACTTGAAATAAAATAAATATTAACTGAAAAAAATATTTGTATTAAAACTTGTTTTAATCGATATTTTTCATTTGCATTTAGTTTCAGATAATTAAAAATGAAATACAAATTATGCTGACATATTTAAAAAATATATATAAATCTTTTTCTTTTACTGAAGTTTTTATTTTTTCATTTTCTATCAGTATTTACTTGAAGCAAAATAAATAATAATCCTTCTGGATCAGGGTCGTTATAATTAAAATTTAGAGGAAACATTTCTGTACTTGAAATAAAATTTATATTCACTGAAATAAAATATTTGTATTAAAACTTGTTTTAATCTATATTTTTCATTTGCATTTAGATCATTCAAAAATGAACACAAACGGACAAAAAAATTACACATTTTTTAACTGCAATTAACTTAAATTTTCATTTTCTATCATTATTTACTTGAGAAGCAAAATGTGTAAAATAATCAGTCTTCTGGATCAGGATTATTATAATTAACTAAAACTAAATACATAAAACACATTTCTGTTACTTAAAATAAAATAAACATTAACTGAAATGAAATTAATTCAACTAGTTGCTAAAGCAACATTACTCATTTTGATTTAATTTAACTAAAATAGCTAAAAAAATACAAATATTAATATAGACATTATCTTAAAATACTAATAAAATAACAGAAATACACTGATCAAATTAAAGCATTTTATATAATTATAATTATTTGAGAATGAAAATATGCAAGACTAAGGCATAAAAATATTTTATGTTACTTGAAATAAAATAAACATGAACTGAATAAAAAATAAAGATTAAACTTGATTTATTTCATCTAGTTGCCAAAGTAAATATTTCTAATTGTCATTTAATTGAACTAAAATAACAAAAAAACTGAAATAAATACTAAAGAATTACTATATAGACATCCAAAAGAAAAATAATAGAAACTTTAACTAAAATAAAAAATGAGGAAAATATAAGAATAAAATAATTTATATATATATAAAATTATAATGGCATCACATTGGTACTAAATAAAACTTCTAGATGAAGTTGAGAATATTTTTTAACCCACTGATATGTTTTTTAGCTTAAAGAGACAGTACACCCAAAAATATACACGCTGTCATCATTTACCCCCCCCCCGGCCTCAAGTATTCCCAAACCTGTATGAAGGTCTTTGTTCTTCTGGAGTCCAGAACTGCTCCGTTTCCCTCCTTCTTCAGAATATCTTCCGTTGTGTTCAGAACAAACACATTCATATCGGTCTGGAAATACTTGAGGGGGAGTAAATGATTTGTGTGTACTGTCCCTTTAAGCTTCACTAAATAATGTTATATACACTCAAACACAAATATTAATGTTTTTAAATCATCCTGCGATGGTCTTATCTGGACTCAAGACAAGTATGACTGAGTAATTCTGCTAATGATTCACTGGAAACTCCAGCAAGCACTGTTATGACTCTCTTCCCAGAAGAAACGCCTAAAGATCTTTCTAGAACATGATCATTGGAGGAATCAAAAGAGAAGCAGATATTACAGCTCTGTGTTTGCTGTGAATGTTCTAGAAGTCTCTAGATGACATCACATCCTAATTAGCATACCTATCTCCTCATATCAGTCCTTTACATCTTTATTTCCTATTTGTACAGCCTATTGCTCTTACAGCCGAATTACCATCCGCTCTCTGTTGTCAAGAAACCATGTTAGAAACCACTGATTATTTATTTTATTTTGGTGTTTGTTAATCACAAATATTGCAAAAACTTTGCAGCAATGATAAGAAAACCGCTAACTTGTCAACATTTTATTAACCGCTGCTGACCTTTGATGATCAGTTCAATCATACTAATAAACAAAAATTACTTTAGATAAACTAACATTGTGTTTAATTGCTGAAGAGTGTTGATCTTCTCCTGTGTTCTTCTGTACAGACGTGATTTACTCGTCCTTCAGTCTGAGGTTTATTCATCACACTTTTTGGTGTGAAAGCTTTTATATTTGCTATAAATATAACTTCTTGTATTAAAAACAAACAATCAAGCCCTGCCCATATTTAAAAAGTACCGCGAAAGTAACGTAACGCATTGCTTTCCATAAAAAGTACTTAGTAACGTAATTAGTTACTTTTTAGAGAGTAACGCAATATTGTAACGCATTACTTTTCAAAGTAACTTTCCCCGACACTGGTTATTATTAATAAATAACGTCGATGAAACGGAATCATAACTCTGACAGCTGGATTATCACTTCTGTTGTTCGTGAACAATCTATGTAATCGCCAGTATAATAAATATGATGCATATATGAAAAACTGTTACATATTAACAACCAAAATGACTATATTGAAGAACGCACTGATCAGATGGATCGCAGTGGGATACGCCTTACATCTTATTACCACACTTTTCATCATTCTAGATATTATATCTAACGGTCTTCTCTGTTACGCTGTTTATGTGAGCTTTGTTCATGTAAAATATCATTATAATGTGGCACATGGATGAAATATTACAAGTGCATTCGTCAAACCTGTTTAACAGGTTCCATCACTATCTAGTCGTTCACTCTAATTATTATTAAAGTCACAGAAATGACTGCACAGAATGATACAGCGCGATTATTATATGAATTCTGAAGTAACATGTATACTGATGATGATGACGCAGTAGACCACATGCGCGCGCGCGCCAAACATACTGATCCATCCACGTCTCCTTTACAGTATAAAGTGTTTTAATGAAGTGTTTGAAACTCACCCTGTAGCCGAATCAGGAAACATCGAAACACTTCTGTAAACGAAGAATAGAATTAAAGTCGCGGTGTGTCTGTAGTGTTCCGCTCAAACTCGTTTCTCCGGCTCTGTGTGTGTGTGTGCGTGTGTGTGAGGGAAGTGACCACGTTTCCTCCTCCATCCGAGACGCTCGCTCTCATTGGCTGCGCGGTGCGGTGCTGTGTGACGTCACCCGCCGCGCCTCTGTCTAATGGAAAAGTTTCAAAGGAGGATGTTTTTGTGGAGACTTCTGGAAGAAACACTGGACCAGGGGCGGCTGGTGAAAAACAATCGAGGTGGGGCTGTGACACACTGCCACAGCAAACAATTCTTCACAATAAATCAAACCGTCTGCCAAAGTTCTCCTCTCAAACGGACATCGAAGTAGAGATTGTACAGAGTTATGTTCGTGTCCGGAATTAATAACACCTCAGTCCGCCATTATCACGTAATTAAGAATTGCGTCATTACAGACCACGAGACCAGCCTTGATTTTAGCAGAAAAATCGCCCGTTTCAGTTTTTTTTTTTAGGTTCAAGGTTCTACATTTTATGTCACATCTTGAATATATTTATATCTTGAATGAGGAATTGACTCAAGACCCGCCTCCTGTGGGCGATTTCCCGATCGTGCTGACAGGCAGAGAGCTCATATTGTGATGGTGAAAACATCTAACCTTCTAATATATCACATCATACAAATATACATTTAAATCATTTATATAATTGTTATTATGTGTGTGTGGTTCAGGGAGGGCGGCGCCCCAGCGCCCTCTACATTTACATTTACATTTACATTTAGTCATTTAGCAGACGCTTTTATCCAAAGCGACTTACAATTGGGGAGTACATAAAGCGATTAATCTTGAAGAGGCAAACATACAGAGGAAGTGCCAATAACACCAAGTCTCAGGCATTGTTCAAATAAGTACAAGCTAGCAAGGGAAGGAGCGAAAGATAAAGATAAAGATTTTGAAAAAGTGAAAGAGTTTTTTTTTTTTTTTTTTTTATATAGTCAAGTAGAGTTGAAAGAGATGAGTTTTCAGTTGTTGCTTGAAAATTGACAGGATCCAGCATTCCGGATGGGGTTGGGAAGATCATTCCACCGCCAGGAACGGTGAAAGAGAATGTTCTGAGAGTGATTTTGAGCCTCTCTGTGATGGTACCACGAGGCGTCGCTCACTAGCAGATCTCAGGCTTCTGGAGGGGATGTAGATTCGTAATAGTGAGTGGAAGTAGGTGGGTGCTGAGCCTGTGGTTGTTCTATATGCAAGCATCAGTGTCTTGAACTGGATGCGAGCTGCAACTGGTAGCCAGTGCAAGGAGACAAAGAGAGGTGTAACATGGGCTCTCTTTTGGGCTCGTTGAAGACCAGTCGTGCTGCTGCATTCTGAATCATTTGTAGAGGTTTGATTGTGTTTGATGGAAGTCCAGCTAGAAGAGCATTGCAGTAGTCCAGTCTAGAAATGACAAGGGCCTGGACAAGAAGTTGTGCAGCATGCTCTGTCAGAAAGGGCCTGATCTTTCTGATGTTGTGAAGTGCAAACCTGCAAGATCGAGCAGTCTTTGCAATGTGCTCTTTGAAGGTCAGCTGGTCATCGAAGATTACACCAAGATTTCTGACCGAAGCTGATGGGGTAATTGTTGACGAACCTAACTGAATCGTGAAATCATGCTGTAGAGTTGGAGTTGCAGGGAAGACAAGAAGCTCAGTCTTTGCCAGGTTGAGCTGTAGATGGTTTTCTTTCATCCATGCCGAGATGTCCGCATGGATAGATGTCCTCTATTGGCCAGCCGCCACTGCACTTGGGGGGTTGTTTGTTTCTAAACAACCCCACATCCTGTTGAATTCTATTCCATATCATATATTTAATTCAGCTGGAGAGTTACTTTTGACATTTCTAAAATACCTGTATCTACTTTTCATAAACATGCTTTAATAAGTTGGTCACTTATACATGATTGTAATTTTTCTCTACATAGCTATTTTATTTGGAACAATAAAAATATTAGATATTAAAAATAAATCTATTTTTTTTCGCAATTGGTTTGATAAAAATATACTTTTAGTCGATCGGGGTGTCCTTTTTACTTATGCAAGCATTACACAACAATAGAATTCCCTCCTAATCTTCAGTCTGAAGACACAATCAATCGTTTGTTTTGGGACTGAGTTTATTGTAAAGTATTTTGGGTTCACTTTTCCAATTTTGTTAAAAAGTATTATTTCTGTATCACCCCCAAAATGGTTACTCTTTGAATTTAGACTCTTCTTGCTGCAAATGTATTATTAATATATTGCTATTTATGTCTCAATTTTACATCAAAATGAATTTTATCAAAGAAAACTTTATTTTCAGGAAAGATTTCGATGTGTATGTAAACTCTAATAATTCTATTGAATGTAATCTTATAAGATAACTCAGTATGCTTTGGATTATTGTATTGATTTTTGTTCTTTCTTTGTATTTATTGTTATTATTTTTAAGTTTCAAAGGAAATGAGTCTTAGCCTGCGTCCCAATGTGCATAGTTCCTATCCGTCCTAAATTCTTAGTGATATTAGTCATGTTTAATACTATGTAGGGCGAATAGGGTGCAGTATGCACTTTGGGGTGCAGGGTTAGATCTGATATTGTTACTATAACTGATAAGAGATGCAATAATACAGCCCAGTATCTTCTAAAACATGTCGGCGTGGTAAAACGGAGTACATTGAGTTATAAACACGCATGGCTGCTGCCTAAAATAATATCGCATGATAAATAATGTGTGGTGAGATCGAGGATGCTGTACACTTATTTTTGACTCCGATCATAACAAACCATGCATCAATGGAAATATTATTTACTCAGCTTTCAGATGATGCATAAATGGTAATGCATAAATAAAAATGGTCCCTTATGACTGGTTTTGTGGTCCAGGGTCATATTTATACGTCTTTAATTTCTATAAAGTGTGCTTACCGTGCAGGAGTGAATGCAGTGATGGATGCTCACAGGGGACAGTCGTGGCTCTAATGGATCGAGCGTTGGGCTTGTAACCCGAGGTTGTGGGTTCGAATCTCGGCTCCGGCAGGAATTGTACACGACTGAGGTGACACCCTTGAGCAAGGCACCGAACCCCTGCTTCAGGTGTGTGTGTGTTCACTACTGTGTGTGTGTGTGTGTGTGTGTGTGTGTGTTCACTGTGTGTGTGTGTGTGTGTGTGTGTGTGTGTGTCTGTGTGTTCACTACTGTGTGTGTGTGTGTGTGTGTGTGTGTGTGTGTCTGTGTGTGTCTGTGTGTGTGTGTGTGTTCACTACTGTGTGTGTGTGTTCACTACTGTGTGTGTGTGTGTGTGTGTGTGTTCACTACTGTGTGTGTGTGTGTGTGTGTGTGTGTGTGTGTCTGTGTGTTCACTACTGTGTGTGTGTGTGTGTGTGTGTGTGTTCACTACTGTGTGTGTGTGTGTGTGTGTGTGTGTGTGTTCACTACTGTCTGTGTGTGTGTGTGTGTGTGTGTGTGTGTGTGTGTGTGTGTTCACTACTGTGTGTGTGTGTTTGTTCACTACTGTGTGTGTGTGCACTTGGATGGGTTAAATGCAGAGAACACATTTCACTGCTGGTTATACTCTGACAAATAAAGCTCATCTGAGCTGAATAATTTATTATTATTTGTTTCTCAGTGTTCAGCAGCAGCAGCACACTCTCTCTCTCTCTCTCCTCCTCTCTCCCTCGCTCTCTCTTTCCTCTCTCTCTCCTCTCCTCTCTCTCTCTCGTCATCTCTCTCTCTCTCCTCTCTCTCTCCGTCATCTCTCTCTCTCTCTCTCTCTCTCTCCTCTCTCTCTCTCATCTCTCTCTCTCTCTCCCTCTCCTCTCTCTCTCTCTGTCTCTCTCTCTCTCTCTCTCTCTCTCTCTCTCTCTCTCTCCCTCTCTCTCTCTCCCTCTCTCTGTCTCTCTCTCTCTCCTTCTCTCTCTCTCTCTCCCTCTCTGTCTCTCTCTCTCTCCTTCTCTCTCTCTCTCTCTCTCTCTCTCTGTTCTCCTCCTGCGTCTCTCCTTGAGTTCTCATTCCTCTCACAGCTTCTTTTGTGAGCTGCTGTTCTCAGGATGTTCTGTTCCAGCACTTCACGCACCCCCGACATCCACACATGTAGAGGAAGTGTGTGCAAAGTGCCTGGATCAGAACAAACCCCCCCAAATCAAGAGTAGAACTGAATGAGAGCGTGGAAGAAAAGCCCTTTAATTCAGCGTCTGCTTCCGCACAGCACTAAAGCATCAGACACCACTGCAATATTAGACTTCTACACACATATCCATAGTGCAATAATCAGACTGAAGGATTTAGGAGACATTATTTAGGCTAGGATTTTATTTGGGTAAAAAAAAAAATTAAGTGTGTTTATTTATTAACTATTAAGAAAGCTAGAGCGAACATTTGTTCCTTCTTTGATTATTTTCAAATTCAATAAAACTTTTTTTTTTATATATAATAAGAGTATAAAGAGTACTAAAAAATAAACTGCCTAATAGCTTTAGGAGTTTAGCAGAACAAACACGTGTTGAATGAGCTGAATGGAGAGAGAGAGAGAGAGAGAGAGAGCGAGCGAGAGTGAGAGCGAGAGAGAGAGAGAGAGAGAAAATGAGAGAGAGAGAGAGAGAGAGAAAGAGAGCGAGAGAAAATGAGAGAGAGAGAGAGAGAGAGAGAGAGAGAGAGAGAGAAGAGAGAGAGAGAGAGAGAGAGAGCACCAGTTTATAAAAGCATGTAATTTGCTCCTGAGAGATCCAGTCATCCTGCAGAGCTTCTGTTTAGTAACTTTAGTAAAGTTTGTTTACTGAACATCGACATGTAGATCAGCAAACCTGCAGAATCTGATGAATCTGAGCTTCTGAACACCTGAGCGCGTGTGTTCATAGACTGCAGTCTCTGGATGACAAGGTAAGACGCTGGGTTTCACATGCACCCATGCAAACTCAACTTTCTGAACGGGTTTGAACAAAGCTCCTGGTTAGTTGAGAATCTGGTGTCTGATCAAACTTCTGAACAACTTCTGTCATGCAACCGGTTCACATTCATGTCTTGCTCCTCACAGATTGATCTATTTTCCCAGTACACTGAAAAAAACATTGCTGTTGGATTTACTTTGCAACAATTTTCATCTAAAACTGATAGAAAATTATCAAAAAACAGAAAGTAACACATTCAATTAAACCTGAAATTCTGGAGTAGAAAAATAGCTATTTTTTTGTAAAATGTACTTCAATAATCTTTATTTTATTTACAATTTCATATAATATTTTTTACACTGCAGTATTGATTTATGCATGTGAAAAAGTTGATAAATCTTTGTAATAGTTGCAATATTTGTGTTCATCAAGCACTTCAAAGACAAAAGTTACAGAAGTTGTTCTTATTAATGCATTTTATTGTTTTATTATGTTCTGGGAAACAAATGCCCTACAAATGCCCTGGTGTTGCAGTGCAATGATCTATGAGCTCAGGTTAGGGTTACGAAAACAGCTAAATCTGTGTGAAAGAAAGAAAGAAAGAAAGAAAGAAAGAAAGTGCAACTGCGGGTTGAGATTTGTGGAGGGGGCATCGTTATCCACTTTGGAATAATAATGAGCTGCTATTGTGCCACACACACATACACACAGCGAGAGAGAGAGAGAGAGAGAGATAGAGACACACACACACACACACACACACACAGCGAGAGAGAGAGAGAGAGATAGAGACACACACACACACACACACAGCGAGAGAGAGAGAGAGAGATAGATACACACACACACAGAGATAGATACACACTCTCACACACACACACACACACACACACACACACACAGCGAGAGAGAGAGAGATAGAGACACACACACACACACACACACACAGCGAGAGAGAGAGATAGAGACACACACACACACACACACACACACAGATAGAGACACACTCTCACACACACACACACACACACACACACACACCGATAGAGACACACTCAAACACACACACACCGATAGAGACACACACACACACAGATAGAGACACAAACTCTCTCACACACACACACACACACACACACAAAGATATGTTTGTCAGTGGTCGGTTTTGTCCCATTGGTTAGAGTTTCAAACAACACGTTCCTTTGTCCCGAGAGAGAGAGACGAGCTGAGAGAGAGAGACAGACAGAAACTGGAAGTGCTGATAAGGTGGAAGCAGAGAGACTAAAACACATCACACAATCTTTCCTAGTCACAGTTTCTGAAAGCTGTCACTCAAACAGCAGAAGCATGCACCAAATCTACAAGAACATACAATAATTATAAGCCTTTGATTCCGTTTTAATTTCATAAAACACTTTTTGCTAAACATAACACACAGTTCTCACGTAACACACACAAATCTAACAAGAATTAATATGATATAGTTTGCAGATATTTGCTTTTGAGATGTGTTTGTGATATTTTGAATGCAGTGCATTCAAAAGAAATGTGAGGTGTTTTGCATTTTGTGTGCAATTGTGTGTAAAGTTTGGAAAATGTGTGTAAACAGCTGAAAATAATACAGTAAACACCTTCAGTCTTTACCGTGATAATCATCATCGTTACAGGGTAAACGCATAATAAATTAACGAGAAGCTAGAAGCTTTTTTTACTGATATAGAAACAGTTTTCACTCAACTACAAATAATTCAACATGATTTTTTAAATTGCATTTTCTTGCAAAATGTACTCCATTATAGTCTTTGTTTTATATTCACTACATCAATGAATCATTTTACTTTATGGTTTGTTGTTATAAACTATGTTATCGTGGTATATTTTTTACAAAGTAAGGATATATTTGACCAGATAATGTGAAAGAATGGTGATCCATTAAATTACATAACACCGAATATAATTAATGCTGTTATATACGTGTTCTGCTGAATGAGAGAAGAGAGGTTTTGTTTTAATGTATATCAATAAATATAGTCTTGTTTTTGAAAAAAAAGTCTCAAAATGAAGTGAGTTTATGTTTAATATCTGTCAATGGATAAATCTACTTAAGGGGAAAACTGTATTATTTTTCTAAACTATAAACCGATATTTAGTCTCGGTTTAAACATAAACTTACTTAGTTGAAGTTAAAAAATAGGCTTTTTTTGCTAATGTATATTTGCACTGGAAAATAAGTCAAAACTATTGAGGAAGAAAACATCATTTTTTGTCAACATCATCACCTGTGCTGCTTATGACTGCTTTTGTGCTCCAGGGACACAAATATTTGATATACTTCTATATTTTTTTATTATAAAAGTATTTTATTTTATTGAGTTAATTAAATAAATTTAAAAACAAAAAAATCCCAAATATTAATGATATTTTTCATAAATATAGTTCAGTTTTTTTTTTATATGGTGGCTTTGTCTCTTTCGTCTCGTTGTTGTTCACTTTAATAACCAGATAAACTGTTTTCAACAAGTTTTTCTCCATGTGGACTCAAATCTACTGCAGAAAAGGCCGTGAATGAGCTGAATATCATGTTATATTTGTATTTAAAGCAGCCAAAGACATTGTGTTGGAGCTGTAGGAATTCATTAGTCAAGTTTGAGACGGTGAGCATCGAAAATACACATTCAGGTGTTTATCTATTTTACTGTATCTGTTTTCAAAAAATGAGTTTGTTTCTCCACTTCAGTAACACTTACATACACCAGGCTTAGCTATTTTATTTATATGTATATTCTAGTTTGTTTAAATATCATTCACACTGGTTTATACAACATTTTATGCCTAATAACATGTTAAAAAGGCAAATATTTTTTTCTGTTTATATAGTTTTAAATAGCTTTATATAGCTTTAAATATTTAAAGCCAATTAGTTTTTTCTCCACTTCAGCTAAACTTATATACACCAAAACTTAGGGTTTTTATTCCTAAAAACTTGGTGAAAACGCATATTTTTAAAGGTTGTGAGTTTTTTTATCCACCAGCCAAACTTATATACACCAAAACTTAGGGTTTTATTCCTATCTATATTCTGAAGGGTTTTACTGTGGGGTTTGTTCATATATCATTTAAACTTATATTTATAACATTTTATACCTAAAAACATGGTCAAAACGCATATTTTTAAAGGTTGTGAGTTTTTTTCTCCACTTCAGCAAACTTATATACACCAAAACTTAGGGTTTTATTCCTATCTATATTCTGAAGGGTTTTACTGAGGGGTTTGTTCATATATCATTTAAACTTATTTTTATAACATTTTATTCCTAAAAACATGGTCAAAAACGCATATTTTTAAAGGTTGTGAGTTTTTTTCTCCACTTCAGCAACACTTATATACACCAAAACTTAGGGTTTTATTCCTATCTATATTCTGAAGGGTTTTACTGAGAGGTTTTTTAAATAACATTCACGCTGATTTATACATTTTAAATAAATGGTAAAAAAATATCGATTTTTTTTTCTATTGAATATTTTCCGATTTATCTAAGTGATAAAAAGATAAATCCAAGTACATTCAAAATCTTTAACTTTTATACATCAAGAAAATCAAACAAGAATTTTGAACCAATGTTCAGATTTCTGTTCTGGAAATGTATGCATGTTTATTTAAATAATGCATCATATGCATATTTAAACATACCATACCAAAAAAATGCAATCAAATCAACTAGACAAGTATGATTATATTAATTAGTAGCATTTTGTGATTTCTAACCTTAAAGTAAAACCAAATGAATGCGCTGCAAGTCAGTTTGGATTAGTTGCCAAATGCACATGTGTTAATGTGAATGTAAACACCTTAAAACATTACTAAAATTAAAAAGAGTAAAAAAAAGAGTTTCTTCTCTAGATGACGTCGGCCACACCCCCTTCTTCTCACAGCTCCGCCCCTCAGAAGGTGTGCCACTCCCAGACACAGACAGACATCCTAAAGCCTCTGCTTGGGGGGGTGGGGCATGGGAGTCAGGTGGCACGCCGGAGGCGGGTGCTAACCAAGGATGGGCGGAGCAACGTCCGCATCGAGTATGTGAGTGGGCGTGGCGCTCTGTACCTGCGTGACCCCTGGACCACCTTTGTGGACATGCAGTGGAGGTACAAACTGGTTCTGTTCAGCGCCACATTTGTGGGAACCTGGTTCAGCTTCGGACTGCTGTGGTACCTGCTTGCTCTGGTGCATGGAGACCTGCTCGGTAAGACTTAATTCGTGTTTCTAGACTTATTGTAAATGATTCTTCCATGACAGAGTTATTTTAGAATAATTATTATACTATTATAGTGGTTTTAGTAATTTTTCTGTTGTTGTTATTTTTATTTGTAGCTATTTTAGTACTTCTAATCGATGATAATTGAAAGATGTTGCCTTGGCAACTATCTGATATGAAATAAGTACATTTTTTATACATTATATACTATTTCAGGTAATATTTTATTTCAATTAACAAAAATGTTCCATTTACAGTTTTAATTTCAGTTTTAGTTAATAATAACAGCAATGATATTCCATACATGTTATTATAAATAATGTTTAATTTGGGCTAATCTTTCATCAAAATAGATTTTTTTCCCTTCTAACAATTTTTAGGAGACCAGGTTGACGCTTAAATGAAACAAATTATAACTCCATAAAGTCCAAGTTTTAAATGCAAAATTTCTGAGCAATAAAATGCTTCTTGAGAATGTAGGCAAGATGCCTATATTTTTCTTTTAATTATACGTAAATATAAAATAATTAGAATTAATGAAATTATAAAATAATGCTGTGTTAAATAATTAAATAATAATTAATTTACTAAAAAAATTGCTACATGTAAAGTTGTTTAATCCTTAATTATAAACTCAATAATGAAACAATTAGTTGTTTAAAATATTGTTCTTCTGTGATACAGTAAGCCACAAAATTAAATAACCCCCCCATTATACATCCATGTGTTCGTTAGTGTGCATCAGTTTGTGTCTGATGTTTGTGTGTCTTCCTTAGAGTTTGATCCTCCAGCAAACCACAGTGTGTGTGTGATGCAGACGCAAACACTGACCGCAGCCTTTCTCTTCTCGCTGGAGACTCAGACCACCATCGGATACGGATACCGCTGCATCACGGAGGAATGTCCTTCTGCCATCGTCCTGCTCATCCTCCAGCTGCTCATCACCACCGCCATGGAGATCTTCATCACCGGAACCTTCCTCGCCAAGGTGCGCATCCGTTTACTCAGCTGTGCACAGAACACATGCAGGTCACATTGGGCTTCAAAGCAAAAAAAATAAAATAAAAATAGAATAAAGCAAAATGATATAAAAAAATAAATAAATAAAATAAAGCAAAATAAAAAAATAATAAAATAAAAGCAAAAAAAAATTATAATAATAATAATAAAATAAAGCAAAATAAAATAAAATAAAAGCTAAATAAAGCAAAAAAAAAAAAAATAGAATAAAGCAAAATGATATAAAAAAATAAATAAATAAAATAAAGCAAAATAAAAAAATAAAATAAAAGCAAAAAAAAATTATAATAATAATAATAAAATAAAGCAAAATAAAATAAAATAAAAGCTAAATAAAGCAAAAAAAAAAAAATTATAATAATTTATAAAATAAAATAAAAAAAAGCGAAATAAAATAAATCAAAATAAAATAATAAAACAAAATAAAGCAAAATAAAATAAAATAAAGCTAAATAAAATAAAATAAAGCTAAATAAAATAAAGCAAAAAAAATAAAGCAAAACAAAATAATAATAATAATAAAGCAAAATAAAATAAAATAAAATAAAGCAAAATAAAATGAAGCAAAATAAAATAAAGCAAAATAAAATGAAATAAAATAAAGCAAAATAAAGTAAAACAAAATAAAGCAAAATAAAATAAAGGAAAATAAAGCAAAATAAAATAAAACAAAATAAAGCAAAATAAAATAATGCAAAATAAAGCTAAATAAAATATAGATATAAAATAAAATAAAATAAATAAGTTTTAATTAAAAATAAATTACATTAAAGTAACAAATACATAATAATACACAGAAAAAAAATCTTATACGAATTTTCTTTTAAGGTAAGTGGTTGCAAACAATTAATTTTAGCTACATTTAAAAACAAATGTTGACAGTTAGCAAACTAATTTTTATTTATTTAAATGTAGCTAAAATAAATTGTTTGCAACCACTTACCTTAAAAATGTTAGTATCATTTTTTTCAGTGTATTATTGTTTAAACTGTTAATTCAAGTCACATATATTTATACAGTATTTTAAACAAAGCAGCTTCACTGAAATGAACAGGAAAATAACTGTTAATGTTGCTAAATGTATCTATTATGACACAAATTAAATTATGAAAGTTCTCATTATGTTCATGCATCCAAATGTTTTACTCCAGAGATTTTTGTCATACTTTTCCTCAATACTGATTTTATTACTGCAATGCATTTTTTTATGTTTTATGATTTGAATATGTATATTTTGGTGTGAAACACGACCCAGACATGTTGGTTCTTCTCTGTGTCTCAGATGGCTCGGCCGAAGAAGCGAGGCGAGACGATTCGGTTCAGTCAGCATGCTGTGATAGCTAATCACGACGGCCGACCGTGTCTCATGATACGAGTCGCCAACATGCGCAAGAGTCTGCTGTTGGGCTGTGAGGTAACCGGAGGAGAGAGTTATCACTTCAACAAGGACGCCAGTTATGATTTATTTAGTTATCGATTTGTCATACAGAAGAGAATGACACTTAAATTTGAAGATCAGGGTAAATTTAACTTATTTAGTAAACATGTAATATCTTCTGTAGCCTATGAAGGGTAGTACTAAAAGAAAAAACATGATATTTAGGCAAAACAAGAAAGATATACACATATTCATTATGTTCAAAAGTTTTCACGCCCCGGCTCTTAATGCATGGTTTCTCTTTCTGGAGCATCAGTGAGTGTTTAAATCTTCTGTAATAGTTACATATGAGTCTCTCGGTGTGAAAATATGGATCTCAAAATCATACAGTCATTGTTGGAAAGGGTTCAAACGCACAAAAAATGCCGGAAAACCAAATAATTTGTGTGAGCTGAAGATTCACGGCAGACAGTTTAACTGTTCAGGACAAACAAGGACTCATGAACAACTATCACTAAACTAATAAACACAGCTGTGCATCATTCAGACAACAACACAGTGTTAAGAATCAAGGGTGTGTAAACTTTTGAACGGGGTCGTTTTTATGAATTCAACTATTATTTTCTCTCGTGTACTACATGTAAACATCTTTTATGTGCAATATCTTATTCAGGTCAGTACTAAATAAACAAAATCATACATTTTGTATGATCCCTCTAACGTTGGTAAAATAATTAAAATTTTGTAGATTCTGTAAACTTTTGACCTCATATATATATATATATATAAATATAATAATTTTGATGCTGCCTTCCTTTTAGAGCTGGTTGTGCATGGAAATATGCTCATGTTTTGTCAGTGAAATATTGCGAGTTCTTTTTGGATGTGATTTTCTCAGGTGACTGGGAAGCTTCTACAGCCGTGCGTCCCGAAGGAGGGTGAGACGGTGCGTTTGGATCAGAAGAACGTGAGCTTCAGCGTGGACACGGCCAGCGAGAGCCCCTTCCTCATCCTCCCGCTCACCTTCTACCACTCCATCGACGAGCAGAGCCCGCTGCGCGGATGGGCCGGCAAGGGTCAGAACCGGACACCATCCTCAGCTTCTGAGTGAACACCCGCAGCGTCTAAAGCTCTTATTAACTCACAACCTGATGTGCTTGAGTCAGCCTACACTCAATCCATTCCAGACAGAAATACAAATCCTGTGCTATTTCACAGAAAACAAGTTTAAATTGAATCCAATATTTATTGATAATATGTGTCCCTGGAGCACAGAAGCAGTCATAAGCAGCACAGCTATATTTGTAGCAATAGCCAACAATACATTGTATGGGTCAAAATGATACATTTTTCCTTTATACCAAAAATCATAGATTTTTAAAACGCTGCATGAAACATCAGCAAGAAATATTAACATAGATATTAAGATCATGTTACATGAAGATATTTTGTACCGTAAATATATCAAAACTTAATTATTGATTAGTAATATGCATTGCTGAAATATCTAATTAAAGCAGCGGTTTTCAACCACTCACAAATTGTTCTTACTTTGATTCATATTATCTCATTTTAAATGATATAAATAAGACCAAACTGTTTTAAAAATCAAGATATGTATTATTTAATATCATGTGCAGTTTTATTATGAACTTTAGTTTTTTTTTAATATTCACAATTGTTAATTATTATTATTATTTTTTATAAATATATATATTTTTGATTAAAAAAACACACTCTCACACACACACAGACACAGACACAGACACAGACACACAGACACACACACAGACACACACTCACACACACACACACACACACACACACACACACACACACACATGCATGGCTTGAACTAAAACTTCATACACTACACAGTGTGTGAATATCTAGCAGAAATACTCACGGTGTCTGTTTCTCTCAGGCGGAAGCTGTACGGACCCGGACCCGGACCCGGCTGATTTCGAGCTGCTGGTGATGATGAGCTCCACAGTGGAACCCACATCAGCCACCTGTCAGGTGCGCACCTCCTACCTGCCCGACGAGATCCTGTGGGGCTACGAGTTCCCCCCCATCGTGTCTCTCTCTCCGACGGGCAAATACGTGGCGGATCTCGCGTACTTCGACAAGGTGGTGAAAACCAAGACCCCGCCCCTCTTTAACCAGACCCCGCCCAGCGGCACTGACGGCTGCCGTGACGCCGCGAGCGGCTCGGACCCGGAGAAGACGCAGCTGGAGCAGAGCTACCGAGAGGACGAGAGACCCGTTAACGTCCGCATCAGTAACGTGTGACTCAAACCAAGCGCTGAAATCAGCAACGCTGCATGAAACATCAGCAAGAAATATAACAGCATATCAGCTGGATAGGAAAATATATACTTTTGTGTAGGACTTTCATGTGAAATACTTTCTGAAATAATGTGCTTTTATATTTTAAAATGCATTTTAATTATTTTATTTTAAGTGCTTTTAACAGCTCGTATTGTGTAAGACTACATGGAATATTTGTAATATGCATAAAAAACACACAAATGCGTAAAAAAGTGTGTAAATACATAAACACAGCAGGATTGTCATTTACACAATTAGCTTAAAAATAAACACAAATGTCCTTAAAATAAAGCAATAATTTATATTGCATGAACAGCATCAGCCCAGTAAAATATACATAAATAAAACTGAACAGGGAAATGTATATTTGTGTGCAGGCCTATAGCATACAGTATGTTACATACTTCTACTTAATGTGATTTTATACTTTAAAATGCTTTTAATTCGTTTATTTTATGAGCTTTTAAGAGCTCATATTATTTGAAAGATTACATACATATGCATTAAATACACAAATGCATAAAAACACCTAAATGCATAAAAATAGCTGGATTATCATTTACACGCTTAGCTTAAAAATAAACAACAATGTCAAGCACTGAAAGCATTAATATTGCATTATCAGCATCAGCCCAATAATTAATAAATTATTCACATAGTATTAACGGAATATGAAAATTGATCATTTTGTGCCCATTCACATTTAATAGTTTTGGAAAGTTGAAATAATGCACTTTAAAATTTTAAACAGCAATTTTCTTATTATTGTATTAGTTTTAATGAGCTCATATAATTTAAAATACTACATATGTGTATGCATAAAAATACAAAAATGCATAAAAACAGCTTAAATATAATTTAATCAGCATTAAAAACAAAGTCCTTAAAATCAAGCACTGAAATCATTAATATTGCATAAACAGCATAATATGCAAAATTATTAACACAGCATAAGCTGAATATGAAAATTGATCATTTTGTCTATATTCACTAGTGTAAATTTGCAATTTATTAATATATCAATGTATTAATAACTCCAATGAGCTCATGTTATTTGGAAGATGCATGTTAAAATGTAAACTTGTCACACTACAAAAGGCATTTAACAGAAATTATTAAAATGATGAAATATTTGAAAAGTTACAAGAGCTTTCCTTCTACAATCATATTCATATATATATATATATACGTTTGAACCTAAAATATAGATATTCATTGATATTATGCATCAAACACCACACTGCATGAAAACAGCAGAAATGTGATTTTCCAACTTTACCTAATTATCAAAATCAAACACAGAAATCATTAATATTGCATGAACCGCATCAGCCCAATAATCGAAACAACCCGGAAATATCATATTCACTCGCATGTCATGCATCAACCAGCCAGATGCATAAAAAACTGAATTATAATTTACCTTCACATAAAAAAATAATAAATAGTCCTTAAAAATCAAGCACTGAAATCATTAATATTGCATGAACAGCATCAGCCCAATAATGCACACAATTATTAACACAGCATAAGCTGAAGACTGATTATTGTGTGCTGCTTACATTATCTGGGAAGTTAAAATAATGTGCTTTTATGTATTTATAACTATTTTCATATATTTTACATATTTTAAAGAACAATTTGCTTATTGCTTAGTGAGCTTTTATGAGCTCAGATAATCTGAAATATTGAATATTTGTATTAAAATGTACATTTTCACATTACAAAGACCAAACAAACTATTGAAGACAAGTGATTAAAACGATGAAATAAAGACAGATATTCTTGATATTCATTGACGTTATGCATCAATAAAAACAACATAATTATCATTTATCCATCATAATGCATGAGGAGTTAAAGCTCGTAGCAGGCTGTAATTCTATGCATAATTCTATGGTTTATTCCTCTCAGAAGAAGCCTGTGATTGTTTCATGCACAGGTTTATGAATATGATGCATCATGTTTTCGGACTGAATGTTACTGTATGAGTGTGTACTGTAGGGTCATTAGGAGTGTTAATTATCCTAACGAATCGGACTGTACTTTAGTACTGTACTCTCTCTACACGGAGAGATATTCATGTGGCTCAGAAAAGCATTCGCTTTGATTAGATTTTTATATTTCAGGATAAATATTTATAATTGTGTTTGTCTAATCACTGGATTTACAGACATGCCTCATTTTCCACATTAATAAACAGATACAGATATGATTAATCTGCTGCTGATAAACGAGTGTTTTATTTGCACAGCGTGTGTTTTGTCTTTTATTCCTGAAGAGTCAAATGTAACACCGTGGAAACTATTTTCACTCATTAATTGCTTCATAAATAATTATGTAAGTAACACATGATTAAATGTGAAAAAGACTATTTTCTTGTAAAACACTGTAATCTGTGTTTTATTCACAGTATATGAATGATTGTAACTGTTAACATGCTGCTTCTACAATCTGTTTAATGTATATTTAGTGATATAAATGTGTGCATATTAAAGTGCAATTATACATTAAATCAGACCAAATTAAAGTTTTTGATGAAGGTGATTTTTAAAAGAACCTGCACACAATCTAACTCTCTATATAAACATTATTTCATCTTAAATGTAAAACCTGTCAAATCAAATCCACTTCTCATGCCTTTAAATACAAGAGAGAAATCAAAGATAGCAGGATTATGAATCATAAATGAAGCCGACCTGTATGCTGTCGTCTCTGCAGCTGACGGATTCAGGACTGATTTCAGCTTTGATTTCCTCCTGATTCAGAATCATGATTGTGGTTTCATGTCGATGTCACAAACACTGATGATCACACACACACACACACACACACACACACACACACACACACGCACGCACGCACACACGCACACACGCACACAGACACTCTCTCAGACACACACAGACTCACACACACACACTCAACTCACACACACCACACACACACACACACACACACACACACACACACACACACACACACACACACAGACACATAGACACACACTCACACACACACACACTGTCTCTCTCTCTACACACACACACACACACACACACACACAAACACACACACACACACACACACAACTCACTCACTAAAACACACTCTCTCTCACACACACACACACACACACACACACACACACACACACACACACACGCCACACACACAAACACACAAACACACACACACACACACACACACACACACAATTCAAGATTCAAGTCTAAAATAAACCAAAATATTAAATATATTGTGAAATCGTTCAGAAATTGTGCTCATAGCGCCATCTAGTGATCAGATCATCAGTCGTTTATGTTTATTTAATTTTCTAAATTCATCATCTCAGTTCATATTAAACCCAACCTTGACCTGACGAGATGTTTCTGGAAAAGTAATAATAATATATATAACTATAACTGAAGATCGGTGTGATTTTCAAGAGTCCGATATTTGTATAATCCTCATGAATTATTCCTGGCAGGTGGCCTCGCGCACATCACGTGTTCACGGTGCGTCACGTGACCTGTACAGACTCTGTCTGAATATTGATCAGCTCTTCTTTTCTTATAATTCAACACAATCAGTGTGAATACAAACATCAGCTTAAATATTAAAATGCAGAAAATATTTCATAAAACTCGTTACACGTTACATGCACTTACTTTTATAATAACACTTAATTATGCATAATTACATGCCAGTAACCCGAAGTCCTATAAAGTCAAACATGAATCATCCTAACCATAGAAAGTATGATATATAATTAATATTACTCAGTAATTTAATGTATAATTACACTGTAACAAGGACACCTTCTTAAAGCGTGACCAGAGAATTTAAATTCAATTAATTAACGGACGATCTGAAATTAAAATGAATGCATAGTTATGATAGTTATGGTTGATTATCAGTTATGAATTTTAATACATGAGTGATTTATGCAGTATTGTGTTGCTTTCTGTTCATTCGCAAAGATCAGAAACAGAATCACGTGTGTATAAACACGCGTTAGGCCTATTGTTATTATAACGCATAAAAACATATATTAAATCTGAGCAGATGCACATTTGCATGATTAGTTATTGAAACAAAGGCAAAGAATCAATAACATAAACATGTTTAGCATGACTCCTCCAGGATTGTTTTTATCTGATATGAAAATATGAATTCACGCGACGTCTTATTAAAACAGGCCTTAATCACATGAAGGAATAAAACACTCTGCTAACATTATTACACAATTCATACACAAATATTGCCTTTTTACTCTGATCATGTTATTAATGCAATCGCTGTAATTGTATTTCAATCCGTATTATCCATAAATCCATATAATGTAGCCTATTCATGCATATGCTCAAAATATTTAATATTAACTTTTGCATTCGATTCGCATGCTTACGAACAGATGAAATGTATTTATGAGTTATTGTTAATATTTTTATGAATAGCAGACAGACTGAAATTAATGCACGGATAAGATACAAATACATAATCGAGAGAAAGAAGAAAAATGATCTCTAGTTTAATTATCGTGTGTTTGGTTTAGATTATAACGATTTAATATTCTACTAAATATGCAAATAACACGGGCTAATGAAGTTTAATTTTTTGTGTATTTGTTGAAACGAATATGAAAAGAGAATATAATGCATTGACCGAATGTTCTTCTTTTCAAGCAATAGTTTATTTAAATCATATCTATAAGATACAGATGTTTCCAGAGATTATTATAAACATTTATGCATTACATTAATCGAGTTTAATTACGTCTGTTTGTTCACACATTTACATCTACACTGATTAATAATCATAATCAGATATCAGTTATTCTAATCACGTGTTTGTCATTTGCTGCTAAAGCGCGTTTTATTATCATTTTATCTCTTTATTTGTACAAAAATGTATATTTTAGAATAATAGCACAGACTGAGTTCTAGTTTCTTTCTCAAAAATACCTTGATTTTAACAAATCTTTATGAAAAAATAACACCTAGCAAAATTAAAATTATGTTTCTCATTTTTCCATATCAAAATTATACTAAAAAGTATTTTTAGAATAAAAAATATATTTGGGGCTGAATACACTTTAAAAAAAACAACGGGTTGTTTTTATTTTGCAGTGACTCTATAGAAAACTGTGATTGCGTAAAGAACATTTTAATAACCTAAATAATATCTTTTTCTTTCTAAATAAATAACCTTTAGTGCAAAAACAGCCTTTATTTGTAAGAGTGCGCATTCCGCTTTTCAGTGACCATCGAGTGTCGCAGACATTTGAATCAAAACAGTTTATTGAAAGCAAATAGAAATTAATAAGTGCTGGTTTGACAATCCAAAATGTAAAAATCACAATGGTCCCAAACATTCTCGCCAATGCGTTTCGTGCTATTCTGTCCTCAAATGAATTTCGATCAGGAAGATGAGGGTATTTTTATCGTGACGTGATCACATCACAAACTACTGAATACAAATAAAAATATCCATGCAGTCCAGAACATGTATAGGGACTGAGATCTGAATTCAGATCTGTGTTTGTTCTCCAGCAACAAAAATTACCCTGTTTACCTTGCTGGATGCGTAAAACAGACCCAGGTCCAAGTCCCTTCGCACACATTCTCAGGCTCAAATGTCAATCCGCGAGTGCAACGACGAGTTTTTGACCTCGTGGTCCCAGTACGAGTAGAGCTCTGGCGGCTGGCGGGAGCAGGTGAACTGCAGAGCGGCCGCGGAGTTAGACGCAACCGGCGAGTGCTGCTGCGCCGCCGGCGGCGCCTGGTGCTGGTGATGCCCCATCCCGCTGTACGAGTTCATCATGTTGGGCAGCCCCATGGCTTGCATTCGACTGTAAGGGTTGTAAGACGGACCTGACAGTCCTTTCATGCCACCCATATTGCCGTTGGCCATCTGGCAAGACGCGTAACTCATCGGCGGCGCCGGTTGCGCAAGCGGCCAGCTGTTGTTCATGAAGCCGGATTGGAGATACTTGGGCGCGGCGAGGAAACTACCGTATCCCTCCCCGCCGAACAGAGCCTTACCCGGCTGGAAGTGAGCCGCTGGCGGCCTGAAAGGACGCTTCATGCGCCTCCGTCGCCGGTAGTTCCCCTTCTCGAACATATCCTCGCAAGCCGGATCCAGAGTCCAGTAGTTGCCCTTGCGCTCCCCTCCGCCTTCACGCGGAACTTTAATGAAGCATTCGTTGAGACTCAAGTTGTGTCGGATGCTGTTTTGCCATCCCTTCTTGTTCTTCTCGTAGAAGGGGAACTTGGTGATGATGTACTGGTATATACCGGAGAGGGTCAGTCTCTTTTCCACGCTTTCCCGGATGGCCATGGCGATCAGAGCCACGTAGGAGTACGGCGGCTTCTGAGACGCTTCCACCTTCTCGGAACCCGGCTCTTGGAGCGGCGCGTCCTTCGCGAGCTCTTCTTCTTTCTTCACCGCGTTCGTGTCGTGGACCATCAAAGCCATTGCGTCATCGTCCAAGCTATGGTAAGATGCCATCACTTAAAAAACACAAGCAAACAACACATCAAAACAAACAACGCCTGGTCTGGCTATAAGGCTGCGCAAGCTCTGTCTCGTGGAAATGCGTATAGGCCTCTCAATAACACAGTTTTATTTTACGCGCTATTAATACGCGCTTTGGCGTGCATATAAAACTCATATGATATTTGTTGGCGTGCACCTATACCCCACACCCCTAAACCAACTAATTGCGTATCATACGAACGCCAAAGTAGGTATAAATAGTCTCTAAAATGGCATTGAATCGCACACTAGTGAGACGGGTTGAATTGTTCGGTACCTGGTTGTAGCTCTGGGTGTTTGGTGCGCGCATCGGGTCACCGCAGATCCATAAATGATGAACTTTTGGATGAAATACAACAAGCTCCTGCTTTGGCTGTGATGGACTCGAAGGCTCTTCTGGAAGATCCTGCACTTTTTCTCCTCGAGTGAAAGGAGAAACTCTTCTGTCGTCAGACTCCGCTCGCGCTGGTGTGCTCGTAATCATCATCATCATCATCATCATCATCATATTCCGCTTTCGTCACGTCTCTCTCATCGCTTCACAAACCAGCCGACAGAATAACTCATAATCACTGAATGCGCTGCGGGACAGAGATATGAACACTTCATATTTATATTGCGCGTTCACTGCAATATCTTCCAAACAGACTCTTTATGATCACTTAGGCCTGTTTATTTTTGTGATTCAAGAAAAGATTTGTTTCTCTTCCGTGAATGAGAATTATACTTAATCAATGAATATAATAAATAAAAAAATCATTGTGCATAAACTATATCACAGTATTTTTTGATAAATGTCTATTATATATATTATTATTTCTATCTTATTTTATTAGTACCACATTTGAACAATTTTAAATCATTGTTATTGTTATATTGCATATATACAATAGTATTTGTATTGTCATTATTTGTCTTGTGTATAATATAACACTACATTTATGTATATTTAACCCGACTTTATTTCGATATTTATCTCCAAGCCCATTTAATAAGAGATATAAATACAACAAATAAAAAACAAATAAATATAGGCTAAAAATCGAAAATGAATGAATAAATAAAACGTTTTTAATAATACAGTGTATTTTATAAATATTACATGCATATATATTTTATGAGGTCTAGAAAAGAGTTCCTTTGTTGTGCAAATGACTATTGATGCATTAATACGAAGTGTTTATTTTTCAATAATAGGTGTAGATAGTGATCTCCAAGTTCATGCACCAGTGTGTGTGTGTGTGTGTGTGTGTGTGTGTCTCAGGTGTAACAGCTGTGTGTGTGTGTGTGTGTGTGTGTGTGTGTGTGTGTGTGTCTCAGGTGTAACCGCTGTGTGTGTGTGTGTGTGTGTGTCTCAGGTGTAACCGCTGTGTGTGTGTGTGTGTGTGTGTGTGTGTCTCAGGTGTAACAGCTGTGTGTGTGTGTGTGTGTGTGTGTGTGTGTCTCAGGTGTAACAGCTGTGTGTGTGTGTGTGTGTGTGTGTGTGTGTGTCTCAGGTGTAACAGCTGTGTGTTGTGTGTGTGTGTGTGTGTGTGTGTCTCAGGTGCAACAACTGTGTGTGTGTGTGTGTGTGTGTGTGTGTGTGTGTGTGTTAGCAGCATCTATCAGCTCCTTCACGCCTCTGGAACTGAACAGAGAGCGTGCGCTTGTTTAGTGTTTCACTTAAATCACTTCATTGATTCTCAAAAACACGCATTAAAACAGTTTTTAAATATTAATTGACTTGCTTAGCAGACACGTATGCATCGTTCATTTTGAGCACAGTCTCATGAACATGCGAATAAATAGTACAGCAAAATAAAACAGAAAATCGTGGTATTAATACGCAAAAATGGACTTTAGCGTGCATATGATACGAAATGTTTTTGGCGTGCATGATGATTTTTGTGTACATATGATATGCATCTACCTCAAAACCTTACCCATTGCGTATCATATGCACGTCAAAGTCAAGTTTGCGTATAAATACTACGCCATATCGAAACAATCTCGTGCTATTGATGCACTTTCATGAGATCAGGATGGTGATTTTACAGCATGCACTAACAATGCTTTATCAGGCCCGGTATATTTATATGAATAATATATTTAGTGGCTTATTTTATAGATTATATTGAAACGGCAATCCGTATCAATAAAGAAGTATCAGGCACGGCACCACCTTACAGCACCATTCAGCATTTTAAATGCATACATTCATATTCTATTAGATGCTGAAGTATCCAGCAGGCTCATACTTTCAACAGACTGCTGCAATAAATAGTACAGCGAGAAAACCGAAATACGCAATGGACTTTAGCGTGCATATGATACAAGTTTGTTGGCGTGCATGATGATGTTTGTGTACATATGACTGCATCACCTCAAAACCAGCCTATTGCGTGTCATAGCGTCAAAGTCAGCTGCGCATAAATAATCACCAAACATCAGCCTCGGGTTATTGATGCACAGACTCACATCACAAACATCAGGTCGGTCGATTCAGACTCACATTGGTAACATCAGCCACCACAGTTGAAACGCACCGCAGACTCACATCAGCATGTACTAACGATGCTTTCTCAGGCCCAGTTATGTGTATGAATAATATATTGAGTGAGTGTAATCAGGTCATATAGGCGTATTTTATAGATTCAGACTGCGATGCACAGAACATCAGTAGTATAGCAGGCATATCACATACAAACATCAGCCATGCACATTCATACATTAGATGCTGAAGTATGCAGCAGGCTCATACTTTCAACAGACTGCAGCACATTTAAGGGAAAACCGAGAAACTTCCTGCCGAGCTCTTTGAAAGGAGGATGTTTATGGTTCATCACAAATGCAGATGGACAGCCTCGGGTTCAGCACGTCAGACTCACATCACAAACATCAGCCTCGGGTTCGATGCACAGACTCACATCACAAACATCAGCCTCGGGTTCGATGCACAGACTCACATCACAAACATCAGTCCTCGGGTTCGATGCACAGACTCACATCACAAACATCAGTCCTCGGGTTCGATGCACAGACTCACATCACAAACATCAGCCTCGGGTTCGATGCACAGACTCACATCACAAACATCAGCCTCGGGTTCGATGCACAGACTCACATCACAAACATCAGTCCTCGGGTTCGATGCACAGACTCACATCACAAACATCAGTCCTCGGGTTCGATGCACAGACTCACATCACAAACATCAGCCTCGGGTTCGATGCACAGACTCACATCACAAACATCAGCCTCGGGTTCGATGCACAGACTCACATCACAAACATCAGCCTCGGGTTCGATGCACAGACTCACATCACAAACATCAGTCCTCGGGTTCGATGCACAGACTCACATCACAAACATCAGCCTCGGGTTCGATGCACAGACTCACATCACAAACATCAGCCTCGGGTTCGATGCACAGACTCACATCACAAACATCAGCCTCGGGTTTGATGCACAGACTCACATCACAAACATCAGCCTCGGGTTCGATGCACAGACTCACATCACAAACATCAGCCTCGGGTTCGATGCACAGACTCACATCACAAACATCAGCCTCGGGTTCGATGCACAGACTCACATCACAAACATCAGCCTCGGGTTCGATGCAGAGACTCACATCACAAACATCAGCCTCGGGTTCGATGCAGACTCACATCACAAACATCAGCCTCGGGTTCGATGCACAGACTCACATCACAAACATCAGTCCTCGGGTTTGATTGCAGACTCACATCACAAACATCAGTCCTCGGGTTCGATGCACAGACTCACATCACAAACATCAGCCTCGGGTTCGATGTCACAACAATCAGACCGTGGAGCCACAGAGGTTAGGAACCCTCTTCAGAATATCACATCTGGTTCGTGCCATCACATCATTATTTATGGAAAGTAGTCACTTACATTTACACTTATGCATGTAGACTTACAATGCATCCAGGTTATACATGGCTTGGTCTGTATGTGACACTTAAATCAAACAGGTTCGAAATAGAACCAAAAAAGAGCCAGAATCTAAAATATTGATCTGGAAACCTCCAATAAAACATTTAGATCTCTTATAATTAATAAAGAAACACAGAGATATATTCATTACCGCAGACTAGAGTGACAATAACCTGCTCACAGAAAATGAGTAATATTGAAATTAATAAAAAATTACTATAAAAAGGTCAATAGTTAAATTATTTATTTTATTCAGCATATTAAATATTGTTATATTATATTAAATCATTTGTATTATTTGTATAATATTGTATTTAATTTTTTTGTATGTATATATATTTATACATTAATATATTATTTTGTAATATTCATTTATTATTTTTATTAATATTTATAAAATATTTACAAATATTTAATTGAACATGTTCAATTATATATTTTTATATTTATTTAAATATTTGAAAAAATATTATATTATTTCATGAAATATTTTAAATAAATATAATTCATTTTTACATAAACATGTATGGTGTAAATTGATTATTCTCGAAAACACGTCACCATATTCATCTCAAATGATAAACTACATGCTGTATTTAAATCAGATATGACTTATAGTGCATAATATTGGTAAAACATTGATTTGAAAAGCTAGTTTGTGCAGAAACACACTAAACGCTCATATATTGTGATCTCGGTCACTAAGCTGTGGGGGGGGGATTGACCTCTGCATTGCATGACAAAGCCCAAAGAGCGCTCGCGCTTCCTGAAGCGGCTCTGCTTTAAGAGCAAGCGCGTGCTTCCTCTCTTATCATCCGCCGCCGGAAGCGCGTGGGAAGCTCTCCCATCAACCCCTGTCCTATTATTATAATGCATTACAGCCAGCCAAAGCATCTGCACACATTCAGCCGTGATTCAAACACATAACCGAATGAATGATTGCATGCGATTCAATAAAAGACTGATTTCACTGCTTTGAGGATCTGATAGCAGGTTTAGTAAAACTCGTTCAAATGAGAATTTAATAACTGACAGTAACTTTTAACATAATGTTATAGAAAAATGCAACATTTAAAATTAAAAATTGTGACAAATTGATTTGAATAAACGCATCTGTATAAATGCATAAATTAATGTTTATTTAAAAAAATATTTTTTTTCATTTTCTATCTCCACCCCATGTTTGAAAATATGTAATCAAATATGCATATTTTTATTGAAAAATATGTGTTTCTTCTCTGTGTGTATATAAATGAACTCAAGACTTAAAATAAATACAATTTAAAACCCGAAAGCATGTTTAATATATTTAATGAGATTATAATATATTATATATATTTTAAATTTAATATTTAAAAATATTAGTTAATTTATTTAACAAAATAAAAAAGTAATATATTTTAAAAAAAATTTTAATTGAATATTTTAAAATTAATTTTATACAATTGAATAATATATTTGTCATATATTAAAATTCATAACAAAAATACAATCAAATCCAATAATAATACATTGTTAATAAAAACTTGATAACTGATAAATCTTTTAATGCTAAAAACTTGCAGTAGTTTACTTTAAAAGTCACCTTTTGGAATGCAAAGATGTAGCAAACCTTCATCACTGCTGAAGAATCAGTTTACTGTTGCACAGAAACTACATCGCAGCCCCAAGAGGAACATACAGTGAGACGAGAAGAAGGCACACGGCTCTGATGGCGCAGGCGCAGGCGCAGCAGAGAGGCAGAGGCGCGCAGCGCAGAGCGCAGAAGCAGAGAGCAGCCAGCGCAGCGCAGAGAGGCGCAGGCAGCCAGCGCAGGCAGAAGCAGAGCGCAGCGCAGCCAGCGCGCAGAAGCAGAGGCGCAGCGCAGCCAGGCGCAGGCAGAAGCAGAGACGCAGGCGCGCCAGCGCAGCGCAGAAGCAGAGAGACGCGCCAGGCGCGGGCGCAGACGCAGCGCAGCCAGGCGCGGGCGCAGAGAGAGCGCGCAGCCAGCGCAGACGCAGAAGCAGAGAGACGCAGCCAGCGCAGAAGCAGAGAGACGCAGACGCAGCCAGCGCAGACGCAGAAGCAGAGAGACGCAGACGCAGCCAGCGCAGACGCAGAAGCAGAGAGGCGCGGCGCAGCCAGGCGCAGGCGCAGCAGAGAGCGCCGCGGCCAGGCGCCGCAGAAGCAGAGAGCGCGGCCAGCGCAGACGCAGAAGGCGCACGCGGCCAGCGGGCGCAGAAGCAGACGCAGGCGCAGCCAGGCGCAGCGCAGAAGCAGAGAGCGCAGACGCGGCAACGCAAAGCAGAGAGCAGCGCGTGCGTGATCCGCGCGGTCTGATGTTTATCTGCGCGACACAGCCGCGGGGAACTAAAGCAACACAAACGCGCCTTTGATCGGCCGAGAGGAAGCGCGCTCGCGCGGATATTTCTGGCTCACCTCTGCTCTTTTGTTTCTGTCGAGCAGCAGGTGAAGGTGTTGAAGCTCATGCTGCACTTTACTGAAGACCAGCTCAGAGAAAACGGTCCATGATCACAGACTGAGACTCCTGGAGACACAGAAACACACTGTGTCACACTCACACACACACTCTCTCACACACACACACACATTTGTATGGATCAAAATTATACATTTTTCTTTTATGCCAAAAATCATTATGATATTAAGATCATGTTCCATTAAAATATTTAGGATATTTCCTACCGTAAATATATCAAAACTTAATTTTTGATTAGTAATATGCATTGCTAAGAACTTAATTTGAACAACTTTAAAGATGATTTTCTCAATATTTAGATTTTTTTGCACCCTCAGATTCCAGATTTACAAATATTGTCCAAACCATACATCAATGTAAATATGATTTATTCAGCTATTATGTAAAAGCTGACCCTTATGACTGGTTTTGTGCTCCAGGGTCACATATATCATGTAAACAGAAACTCTGATTGTGGATGTGATTCACTAGTTCATTAGCAGCTGATTATATTCTGTATAATTGAGTATGTGGCGAATAAAACCTTGAATCCTGTCTCGCGCTTCAGGGTCCTGTTTATGTTGAATTCCACTCTGGTCTTCCTGAAGGAAGTTCAGTCACACAGCATCGCTTCATCTGTTTGGACAAACACACACGCAATCTCACAGAAGACACAAAACGTGTCATAAATGCATTTATAATGTTACAAAAGATTTATGCTTCAAGTAAATGCTGTTCTTTTGAACTTTCTGTTCATCTGTGAATCATGAAAAATAAAATGCATCAGTTTCCACACAAATATTGTGCTGCATGACTGTTTTCAATATTGATAATAATCAGAAATGTTTCTTGAGCAGCATATTATTATGATTTCTGACGATCATGTGACACTGAAGACTGGAGTAATGATGCTGAAAATACACAGAAATAAATTACTTTTTAACACATATTCACATAGAAAACAGTTATTTTAAATTATAATAATATTTTACATTTTTTACTGTATTTATGAGTAAATTAATGCAGCAAATCAGCATATTAGAATTATTTCTGAAGAAGGTAGCAATGATGCCAAAAATTCAGCTTTGATCACAGAAATAAATTATATTTTAAGTTATATTCAAACAGAAAACCCTTATTTGAGATATTAAAATTATTTCACAATTTTATGGATTTTACTGTATTTTTGACCAAATAAATGCAGCAAGTTGGCAAATGTAACACTGAGGACTAGAGTAATGATGCTGAAAATTCAGCTTTTTAATCAGATAAATAAATTCCACTTTTAAATATGTTAAAATAGAAAACACTTGTTTGAAATAATAAAAACATTTCACAATTTTACAGATTTGACTCATTTTGATCAAACAAACACAGCTTTGTTGAGCCGGGGTTTCGTACGAACCCCAAACATCTCTGCAAATAACCATACATCACATGAGTGATATTATTGTGTTAGATGAGCAGAAACTCAAGACCGCCGGGCGTTTGTTTGCCAGGTTTGGTCTCGTGGTACGCGGGTCGCCCCCTTCGGAGGGTTACTTCCCCGCAGAACCCTCACCGGGGGTCAGAGAGACCCGTCCCGCTCGGGCGACCCCGGAGAGACGGACCCCAGACAATGTGTTCTCAATCAGAGGAAACACAAACAAGCCTCTGCTTTGCAGAAAGGCCACAGATCTGCAGGATCCGGGATTAACGCCACCCACCGCACACACATCCCTCCTGGAGAGACGGAGGAAGAGAAAGAAAAGAAGGAAAGGAGAGGTACGGAAAACAACACCTTGGCTGTTAACAAGAGACAGAAGAGCCGGCCCGGCCTGCGTTAAACCAAACAAACAAACGCATGCATGGGTTAAGAGCCAGCCGTCGCTAATGAGTGACAGATGACCACTGCTTACACTTAAACACACTGCAATGATGAGTTAACCGTGGACAAATGTGCCAGATGCAGCATTTTAATCCATGTTAAACTGAAACCTGATTTCATATTCCTCACAATCAACACAAAACAACATTGCACACAAAACTCAAGCACAAGTTGCAAAATGCCGCATTAAGAGTGAAACATGCCATAATGGTCAGATGCATCATTTTAATCATTAGACTTGTCTAATTATACCTGAGCTGCTTATGACTGCTTTTGTGCTCCAGGGCCACATATTAGATTAACATTTCAGACGGCACATTTTATCCCTCTATAGCGATTTCTATTGTATTTATAAAACAATATACCGAATATAAAGTGAGGAAGTCGAGACTGAGTGGAACTCTTTCTGGTTCTGCGGTCAGGCGTGAAGAAGAGCGAGATGCTGTGCTGTTGTGTCTCAAGCACTGATAACATGAGATCATACTCAAAGAGCCACACAAGAGGGTTTGTGTGAGAGACACAAAAGAGACGCTCATATCATGAAACCATTCAAACCTCACACGCACCCTACATCTTTGAACAAAAACTAAAAAGTTGAACAAAAACTAAAAAGTCAAATTGACTTTTTGAAAAATGTCTTGCATGCATATTTAAGTACTATATTATGTCAAATTAGCAAAGGAAATAAGTGCATTTAACATGGGCCGGTTAGAGTTTGATTAGAATTTCTACTTAATTAACTCTTGCAAATTAGACACAATATTGCACTGAAAATAAAATAATGCGACTAAAGCATGTGGTTCACTTACAATCATTCAATACAGCTTGTGATCCTCTATGAGATAAGATGTCTACTCAATAGAGTTATTACCCAAATAAACAGAGACCTCAATCTGAATGGGTCTTTTTGAGTAGAAATGAACTCCAGATGTCACAAAACAGCAAGTTATTAAACATATCAACAAAAGTGTCCATAAATACAACTCAAAAACAGTGAAAAATGCAACTTTATTAATTATTCATGGCATGCCTCAATGCATGATGGGAACAACAGGATCATAACATAACACTGTACGAAGTCAAACGTTGAGAAAACCAGCTTCAGGAGATTTTTGACTTGTTTTTGTATGAAAAATCAAAATCTGCATTTCTCAACTTATGATGAGAAAAGTAAAATATACTTATAAATTCACATTTTAATTTCTACAAGCTTAAACTGAGTACTAATATAGAATTTAGTCATTTTTTAATTCTTAATTCAAATTTTAAGTTCACAGTTAATTTTAACTGTTAAAGCACACATTACTTCAGTATATAATAATACTCATAGTATTAGCTGTTAAAGTTACTTCAGTATATAATAATACTCATATGTTCATTACTTCAGTATATAATAATACTCATGTCTTAGCTGTTAAAGCACACATTACTTCAGTATATAATAATACTCATACGGTCTTAACTGTTAAAGCACACATTACTTCAGTATATAATAATATCTTAACTGTTAAAGCACATTACTTCAGTATATAATAATACTAAATCTTAACTGTTAAAGCACACATTACTTCAGTATATAATAATACTCATACGGTCTTAACTGTTAAAGCACACATTACTTCAGTATATAATAATACTCATACGGTCTTAACTGATTACTTCAGTATATAATAATACTCACATTACTTCAGTATATAATAATACTCATATGGTCTTAGCTGTTAAAGCACATTACTTCAGTATATAATAATAAATAATACTCATATGACACATTACTTCAGTATATAATAATACTCATATGGTCTTAACTGTTAAAGCACACATTACTTCAGTATATAATAATACTCATACGGTCTTAACTGTTAAAGCACACATTACTTCAGTATATAATAATACTCATACGGTCTTAGCTGTTAAAGCACACATTACTTCAGTATATAATAATACTCATACGGTCTTAACTGTTAAAGCACACATTACTTCAGTATATAATAATACTCATACGGTCTTAAGCTGTTAAAGCACACATTACTTCAGTATATAATAATACTCATACGGTCTTAGCTGTTAAAGCACACATTACTTCAGTATATAATAATACTCATATGGTCTTAACTGTTAAAGCACACATTACTTCAGTATATAATAATACTCATATGGTCTTAACTGTTAAAGCACACATTACTTCAGTATATAATAATACTCATACGGTCTTAGCTGTTAAAGCACACATTACTTCAGTATATAATAATACTCATACGGTCTTAGCTGTTAAAGCACATTACTTCAGTATATAATAATACTCATATGGTCTTAACTGTTAAAGCACACATTACTTCAGTATATAATAATACTCATACGGTCTTAGCTGTTAAAGCACACATTACTTCAGTATATAATAATACTCATACGGTCTTAGCTGTTAAAGCACATTACTTCAGTATATAATAATACTCATATGGTCTTAACTGTTAATGCACACATTACTTTAGTATATAATAATACTCATACGGTCTTAGCTGTTAAAGCACACATTACTTCAGTATATAATAATACTCATACGGTCTTAGCTGTTAAAGCACACATTACTTCAGTATATAATAATACTCATACGGTCTTATCTGTTAAAGCACACATTACTTCAGTATATAATAATACTCATACGGTCTTAGCTGTTAAAGCACACATTACTTCAGTATATAATAATACTCATATGGTCTTAACTGTTAAAGCACACATTACTTCAGTATATAATAATACTCATACGGTCTTAACTGTTAAAGCACACATTACTTCAGTATATAATAATACTCATACGGTCTTAGCTGTTAAAGCACACATTACTTCAGTATATAATAATACTCATACGGTCTTAACTGTTAAAGCACACATTACTTCAGTATATAATAATACTCATACGGTCTTAGCTGTTAAAGCACATTACTTCAGTATATAATAATACTCATACGGTCTTAGCTGTTAAAGCACACATTACTTCAGTATATAATAATACTCATATGGTCTTAGCTGTTAAAGCACACATTACTTCAGTATAATACTCATATGGTCTTAGCTGTTAAAGCACACATTACTTCAGTATATAATAATACTCATATGGTCTTAGCTGTTAAAGCACACATTACTTCAGTATATAATAATACTCATATGGTCTTAACTGTTAAAGCACACATTACTTCAGTATATAATAATACTCATACGGTCTTAGCTGTTAAAGCACACATTACTTCAGTATATAATAATACTGTCTTAGCTGTTAAAGCACACATTACTTCAGTATATAATAATACTCATACGGTCTTAGCTGTTAAAGCACACATTACTTCAGTATATAATAATACTGTATCGGTCTTAGCTGTTAAAGCACACATTACTTCAGTATATAATAATACTCATACGGTCTTAACTGTTAAAGCACACATTACTTCAGTATATAATAATAATACGGTCTTAGCTGTTAAAGCACACATTACTTCAGTATATAATAATACTCGTACGGTCTTAGCTGTTAAAGCACACATTACTTCAGTATATAATTATACTCATACGGTCTTAACTGTTTAAGCACACATTACTTCAGTATATAATAATACTCATACGGTCTTAACTGTTAAAGCACACATTACTTCAGTATATAATAATACTCGTACGGTCTTAACTGTTTAAGCACACATTACTTCAGTATATAATAATACTCATACGGTCTTAGTTGTTAAAGCACACATTACTTCAGTATATAATAATACTCGTACGGTCTTAACTGTTAAAGCACACATTACTTCAGTATATAATAATACTCATACGGTCTTAACTGTTAAAGCACACATTACTTCAGTATATAATAATACTCATATGGTCTTAGCTGTTAAAGCACACATTACTTCAGTATATAATAATACTCATATGGTCTTAGCTGTTAAAGCACCCGCTGTTCTAGTTTTTGGCGTGTTGTCAGGTAAGATCAGCGCTGGCTGTCAGTAGACATAACATTCGTCTCGTGTTTATCACTCCTACAGCCTCCTTCATCAACAAACACACACTCGTGTATGTTATGAAGCTATTTTTAACAGACTGAGAACAGAAAAAAACGCAGCATACACAGAAAAACAGCTTCTGTTGCTACTTTTGTCATCTTTCTGTTTCAAGTTCCCTGTAAACAGATGATAATGTGCTGTATTTACAAAATACGAAACCCAAAATAACTCACTCCAGCGATGTAGAAATAGAATAGAAATAAGATATAATAGAATTGACTCTGTAATACTCACTAAACCTGCTGTGTTTTTATCTTCCGCACCTCTGCTGCAGGAGTGTCTTCTTTCATTGATGTTTGCCTTCATTAATCTTGAAGAGAGAGAAGAGAGAGTCAAGAGAAGCACAAGGAACAGAAACCACAGCCGTTCAAAGACACGGGTCTTCACAGCTTCACGTTCTGGAGATTCATGCGGCTCCAGCAATCTGTGGAGAGTCTTTTCTATACCATCAAAAAACATATGAGAAACCAAAAGATGCATTTTACAAAAAGAATGTAAGGCTTATTTTTTGTTGTTTATTTTGCATTTACCAAAACAAACAAGTATTTATTTATTTAAAAGTAAATGTTTGTACACATTAATTAAAATAACAATTTATTTATTTTAGAAAAGTTGCATTTTTACAAAAAGAATGTAAGGCCTATTTTTTTTATAAATAAATAAATGTTATTTTAATTAATGTGTCAAAACATTTACTTTTAAATAAATAAATAAATGTTATTTTAATTAATGTAAAACATTTACTTTTAAATAAATAAATGTTATTTTAATTAATGTGTCCAAACATTTACTTTTAAATAAATAAATAAAAGTGTTATTTTAATTAATGTGTCCAAACATTTACTTTTAAATAAATAAATGTTATTTTAATTAATGTAAAACATTTACTTTTAAATAAATAAATGTTATTTTAATTAATGTAAAACATTTACTTTTAAATAAATAAATGTTATTTTAATTAATGTAAAACATTTACTTTTAAATAGATAAATAAATAAATGTTATTTTAATTAATGTAAAACATTTACTTATAAATATATAAGCAAATACATTAATAAATTAATATTATGTTCATTATTGTGATGTATCCAAATGTTTTACTTTTAAGTCTGTGTGTGTGTGTGAAGTATTTTTTAATAATTTTCAACCAGGACAAAATATAATTGAACACTATAAAAGATTAAAAGTTTAGTTTCATATATGTGTTCTAATTTAAGATGATGTGCACTACACACATGAATGCATTTGTATAACTGGACTTAAGACTAGAGTCATGGTGCTATCTAGGCCTTGTGAGGGTCTGATGGTGTGAGAGCCGGCCTTGAGGATCGCTGATGTGAAGATCTGCTGTATCTCTGCGAGCCGCTCGCTCTGTTCTGACTCTATCTGAGAACAAGACGATCCAGAACCAGACCACTCGGCGCTTCAGCATCACTAATGACATCTGGACATTTCCCATCAAAATCTTGAGTCAAGCATCACGGTTATTGCTCAAGTTATTAAACTGCAGCATGTCAGGATGATCTGGGTGGTCGAAAAATGATCACTGACGTCTGAAAGAAATTTAATTTTGCATTTAGAAAATTTAGATTTTTGCATTGACATCACATTATATAGAAATATTTGTGGTTTGGTGGTTTCTTACTGTGAAAAAAGAGAGAAGAGTCACTGATGACTAAAATAAATATGAAATAATATTTCGAAGAAAATTAAGCCTATATATATATATATATATATATATATATATATATATATATATATATTTTTGCATAGATATTATTTTGAAACTACACTTTTGAAAGCATGAATAAATAAACAAAGAAATTAAGTTTTTAATAGGTGGTTACTTATCACCAAAAGCCTAAAAATGATTTGGGGAATCATTGATTTCTTAAAGAAATATGACATTACATTAGATAAAATTTAGAGGCCTATTTTAAGTCTTATTTTTGTTGCATCGAAAATATTATCAAAATTATGAAAAATAAGAACATTTACAAAAACGAACAAAAAACATGAATAAATAAACAAATATTGTTTGGTGGTTGTTTGTTGCCAAAAGTCAAAATATTTTAACATTTCGAATAGAGCACATTTACCAGAATAAAATATATTAAAATAAAATGGTTGTTAGGTGGCTGCCTTTTGCCAAAAAATGCCTAAATAAATAAATATATGAGGAAATACTGATGTCAAAAAAAAATATATATATATATATATATATATAACAATAAAAAGAATAAAATCATAAAGTAAAAAAAAAAATCTAATTAAAAATAAATTAAAATTAAAATTATCAATTAAATAAAATAAAGCTGCTTGTTGCTGGAACAAGAAACATCATTGCTGTCCAGATCATTTTCAACCAGGACAAAATATAATTGAACACTATAAAAGATTATAAGTTTAGTTTCATATATGTGTTCTAATTTAAGATGATGTGCACTACACACATGAACACATTTGTATAACTGGATTTAAGACTAGAGTCATAGTGCTATCTAGGCCTTGTGAGGGTCTGATGGTGTGAGAGCCGGCCTTGAGGATCGCTGATGTGAAGATCTGCTGTATCTCTGCGAGCCGCTCGCTCTGTTCTGACTCTGAGAACAAGACGCTCCGGAACCAGACCACTCGGCGCTTCAGCATCACTAATGACATCTGGACATTTCCCATCAAAATCTTGAGTCAAGCATCACGGTTATTGCTCAAGTTATTAAACTGCAGCATGTCAGGATGATCTGGGTGGTCGAAAAATGATTAAAAGAATCACTGATATCTGAAATAAATTTCATTTTGCATTTAGAAAATTAGGATTTTTGCATTGACATCATTACATGTGACATTATATAGAAATATTTGTGGTTTGGTGGTTTCTTACTGTGAAAAAAGAGAGAAGAGTCTCTGATGTCTAAAACAAATATTAAATAATATTTATATTATATAATATTTAAAGAAAATTAAGCCTATGTTTTTTTTTTTTTGCATAGACATTATTTTGAAACTACACTTTTGAATGCATGAATAAATAAACAAAGAAATTAAGTTTTTAATAGCTGGTTACTTTTCACCAAAAGCCTAAAAATGATTTGGGTAATCAGTGATATCTGAAATAAATATGAAATTACAAAACAAAAAACATGAATAAACAAACAAATATTGTTTGGTGGTTGTTTGTTGCCAAAATATTTAATATTTCGAATAGAGCACATTTATCAGGATAAAATATGTTAAAATAAAATGATTGTTAGGTGGCTGCGTTTTGCCCAAAAATTGCCTAAATAAATAAATATGTTTGAGGAAATACTGATGTCAAAAAAATATATATAAATAATAAAATCATAAAAAATGTAAACAAAATAATTAAAATATAAAATTAAAAAATTAAATTACAATAAAAATCATAAAGTAAAATATTTTTTTTATAGAATTTAATAAAAAAATCAAATTAAAATTATACATTTTTGTAAATAAAATAAAATTAGGTGGCTGCTAGTTGCTGGAACAAGAAACATCATTGCTGTCCAGAGCACAAGCAGTGCAGGATCACAAAGGCAGAGAAACACAAGTGAAGCAGCACTCAGCACAAGCATTAGAGAAAGCTCAGCTAATCTCCAGAGAGTCGGTCGCTCTGCCCGCGAGCGAGCGTCTGCTGACAGGAATGTTAAGCTGCACAGGAAGCGTTCGCTGGAATCAAAGGCAGCAGGTGAGTGACAGGTGAGCGGGACGCACCTGTGAGGAGCCCTGCAGGTGTGCAATACAGCTCCGCAGATCGGCCCCTGACACCGATGAGGGTCAACAGCAGCAGCTTTAGGTGTCACAGAGAACAACAGACGGAGAACACACACCACAGCTCCACTCAAACATCTGCACACACTCCTGCTGCTTACTGACAAAACTACACGAAACATTGATGTCTGAAAGTAATAAGAAATTGCATTTTGCAAGAGAGATTTAAGATTGTATTCTGTGACATTATGAAAATTAAGGACATTTACAACACATTATAGTTTGCACAAATACAATTAGGCCTATTTCTAGATTTCTAGATTCCAGAAAATTAAGCGTATATGCAATAAATAAATTAATAAATAAGTTTATTAGGTGGTTAATTATTGTAAAAAAGTTGAAAAATTGTTTGATGTATTGATGTGTGAAAGAAATAACAAATTATATTTGCATAGAGAAAATTATGGCAGTTCTTTATTTATTTTTGTTTACATTATAATTAAGAAAATTTTTGCAATGAATAAATAAAAAATAAATAAGTGATGTCTGAAATAAATTATATTTTTCACAAAGAAAATTAGGTCTTTTTTGCATTCATATTATTATGAAAAAGCACATCGCAAACAAACTAATTAATTTATGAGTTGTTAGGTGGTTGCTTATTATCAAAAGTCAAAACACATTTTGTGGACTCATTAATACTCAGATTCTGATATTAATACAGCCAAAAAGCAAGATGAAATTCGGATGCTTGCAATATAAATCCATCTATCGGTCATCACTCCTATATCTCCAATAATATTATATTTAAATTATCCAAACATATAATGCAATGCAATCCAATGATGAGTGAGAGATGAAGCACTCAGTGACCAACTGAGTGAATGAACGACTGAATGAATGAATGAACGAACGACGATTGAATGAACGAACAAACAAACGACTGAATGAATGAATGAATGAATGAATGAATGAATGAACAAACAAACGACTGAATGAATGAATGAATGAACAAACAAACAAACGACTGAATGAATCAATGAATGAATGAACGAACAAACAAACAAACAACTGAATGAATGAATGAATGAATGAACGTTCATTCAATCGTCGTTCGAACAAACAAACGACTGAATGAATGAATGAATGAATGAATGAACAAACAAATGAATAAATAAACGACTGAATGAATGAATGAACAAACAAACAAACGACTGAATGAATGAATGAACGAACAAACAAACGACTGAATGAATGAATGAATGAATGAATGAATGAACAAACAAACAAACGACTGAATGAATGAATGAATGAATGAATGAATGAACGAACGAACGACCATTGAATGAACGAACAAACAAACGACTGAATGAATGAATGAATGAATGAATGAACGAACAAACAAACAAACAAACAAACGACTGAATGAATGAATGAATGAATGAATGAACAAACAAACAAACGACTGAATGAATGAATGAATGAATGAATGAATGAACGAACGACGATTGAATGAACGAACAAACGAATGAACAAATGAATAAATAAACGACTGACTGAATGAATGAATGAATGAACGACTGAATGAACGAATGAATGAATAAATAAATAAATAAATAAATAAATAAATAAATAAATAAAGTGAACGACTGAATGAATGTTCAGGATGTTGTTTATGGTCCATCTCATTGTCAGACATCAGAGAATTAAGATTTTATTCTGTGACATTATGAAAATTAAGGACAATGCATTATAGTTTGCAGAAATAAAATTAGGCCTATTTCTAGATTTTTTGTATTTCTAGATTCCAGAAAATGAAGCATATTTGCAATAAATAAATAAATAAATAATTTATTAGGTGGTTGCTTATTGTAAAAAAGTTGAAACATCGTTTGATGTGTTGTTTGTATTGATGTGAGAATGAAATAAACAATATTTTGCATAGAGAAAATTATGGCAGTTCTTTATTATTTTGTTTACATTGTAATTAAGAAAATTATGAAAAATAAGCAGTTTGAACTGGAATGATGGGAATTACAACAGATAATGACTTTCTTATGAATAAAGTGTCCTTCCACCCTATATGAAAATGTGTGTAAGGTATATAAATAAATGTATAAATCTTAAAGTCATCACAGATCTTGACCGGTAGCCAGTGGGGTAATGTGCTCATGTTTTTTAGTGCCAGTCAATATGCATTTTGCACCAATTGTAATCAATCCAGAGATGATTTAGACAAACCCAGATCAAGTGAGCTGCAGAATCCAATCTTGAAGTTATAAACTTCATTATTTACAGTTTGAAGGTCCTTCGTGGAAAGCATCTTCTTGATTCTAGCAATTGATCTTACTTGAAATAAACTGCTTTTCAGAACAGCACAGATCTGCTTATCAAAAGACAGGATCAAAAGCAACACCAAGGTTTCTAACACAGTCGTGTACGTTTGAAGAGAGGGGACCAAGCTGCTTGACAAAGCCAGATGTTTCTAACACAGGTTTCTAACACAGTCGTGTACGTTTGAAGAGAGGGGACCAAGCTGCTTGACAACCCAACTGTTGGACCGAAATCCATCCAGCATTTAATATCCTGAAGACATGCAAACAGATTAGACATAGAACAGTTGTTGTTTTTAACAGGAAAATTAAGCTGAGGGCTGTCGGTATAGAGATGATATGATAAATTATGTTTCTGAAAAATATAACCGAGTGGAAGCATATATAAGGAAAACATAAGGGGACCCAGAATAGAGCCTTGTGGGACACCATAGAAGATTTGAGCCCGAGATGAGAAACAATTCCCCAAATTCATAAAAAAATATCTGTCCTTAAGGTATGCAAACCACTTCAAATGTACAGTATCTAATATGTGTACATTAGATAAATGTATCTAAATATATAAATTACATTTATGAATATAGAATTTGTAAATTAAGAACAATTTCTATGATTTTTCAAACATGTTTATCGGAGTGCCTGCAAGGCTTATAAAACCACCAATACTTTTTAAACTTCATTAAACCTTCATTCAAGGTTTTGTCATCATTCAAAGGTTGTCACAAAAGCACTGGTAATTCAATTCTAAATGACACATTTTAATTCTTCATGCTGGTGTTTGATCACTTTCTATTCTTAAACAGCGAATGGTAGCAATCATATTGATGACGACTGTCTTTGTAAGCACCGATAATCACACACGAGAAGCTCAGAGACTCAGACAGAGAGGAGATGAGAGCAGATAAGCAGAGGAATGTCTCTCTCTCTCTCTCTCTCTCTCTCTATACGGGCCTGTTCAGACCGGCCCGGAGCTGCAGGAGAAATGATCCACACTATCTGAGAGAGTCACTGCCGTCTGCAGATTAACACCACTGACACGAGGATCAGGCCTTCAGACAACAGATCAGCAACACAAATACAGGCTTTACGGCTGCTATGCAGTTCCTAGGGTGATCTCAGAAAAAAATATGTTTTGCTTGCTCCAAAATGTAAGATAAGATAATTTACTAAGATAACATATTAAAATGCTTAGTTACGAAAGAAAGAAAGAAAATAAACTGAAGAGGAAAAACTAAATGATTATCAACAAGCCAAAAAAACGATAAATATTTTTTTTTTACATTTTTGATGTTGGTAAACATTGTTTTTGTTAATATTTTGATTTTTACATCTTCTGTTTTCACTTTCATTTTTGGTAAAGTTTTTATTTTCGTAATTTTATGTCTAAATAGTTTTTATACATTTTTATTACTTAAATTGTATTTAGTTTTGCACTTTATAGTACTTAATGCTACATTTTAAAAATGTCAATAACGAGGCAACTAACTGAAATAAAGTGAGTTTAAGTTTTTTTTATATTTTAGTTTTTCAGTTAATATTTTGTTTTGAGTAATGATTTTAATTTAGCGTAACTTTGATTATTTTTTTTTTCTAATTCTGGCAGAAAGAATGCTGATTAGATAAACAATTCAACACGGAGCATCCAATATCAAAAATACTTATCAAATTTAATTATAAACAATTATTTACATATTGTGTGCATGCTGTGCATTTTTGCTTACAATGTCAGTTTTGCATCATGCGATCCAGACTCTCTGTGAGTTGTTGTCTGTTTGAGTTAGTATGCTGCCCGTGAAGGGTGCTCCCTATGTAGACAGCGAGACATTCAGCCTTTCTCTGAACTGGGAAAATTCCCCTGCACTCATCATCATCATCATCATCATCAGAGCACAGCACAGGCCCGGCCGCGGCTCGAGGATGAATCAATGAAAGCCCAGTGAAGGAACAAAAGCTGGCCCTCTCCTGTCGTGCTCCGTGTCTGAGGAGGAGGATAATGCTGGCGATAAGGGCTCCAGGTGGGTGTGAACTGCTGGGTTCAGCGCCTGAACTCCATCCATACATGCAGGTATTCGTGACAGACTTCCAGATGGCAGATTTGTCTGGAGCTGGGCATCTCGGGCTTCCCCCACCGGCGCTGCAGCAGATCAGCGGCCGATAAGCAGCTATTCTCAGAGGTGAAAGAGTGTGAAATACTCACCAACATCAACCAGAAGAGACAAAGAAAACGGTTCGGATCGGGTAGAAAATCAGAAAGCACCATGCTTTTGGTGGAAATGCATGCAAAGAAGCAACGGAGTTATTATCGTGGGATTGTGTATGTTAGCATCATGCAGTTTCATGTAAATATACACTCTTGAAAATACAGGTGCTTAACAGGTTCTTCACAGCGATGCCATAGAAAAAACATTTTTGGTTCCACAAAGAACCCTTCAGTTAAAGAACATCTCTTTCTTACCTTCTTATAATCTGAAGAACCTTCTTTCACCACAAAGAAGCTTTTGTGAAACAGAAAGATGTTAAAAGTTCTTTATGGAACCATTTAGACATAAAAGTTCTTCTGTGACATCATGAAGCACTTTTATTTTTAAGAGTGTTTTTTTATAAGCAGGTGACCGTCAGCTCCTTAACCCCAGAGGTAAATGCCAACAGCTTGATTAATTAATTAATTAATGGTCTAATTAGGAAACTCTGTATGTGTATGTGTGTGTGTGAGAGAGAGAGAGAGAGAGAGAGAGAGTGTGTGTGTGTGTGTGTGTGTGTGTGAGAGAGAGAGAGAGAGTGTGTGTGTGTGTGTGTGTGTGTGTGTGTGTGTGTGTGTGTGTGTGTGTGTGTGTGTGTGTGTGTGTGTGTGTGTGTGTGTGTGTGTGTGTGTGTGTGTGTGTGTGTGTGAGAGAGAAAGTTGTCTGGCCTTTAGTAACATTCTCAAAGTGTTATCTCAAAAACATTATTTATACATCATTCATGGAATTTGTTTATTTGAAGCGTTTTAGCTGGATGTGTTTTCTAAAAAAAAAATCAAAACATTCAGAGAACATTTAAAAGTAGCATTTCCACAATGTTTGAAAAATGGAATGTTGCATAATCAAGAGCAACATGTAAAAACCTGGAGATATTAACACGTGTTCATAAGTTATCGATGACGTTCTTAGCACAGATGTTTGTCAGCTGGGATGTAGTTTCCTAGAACGGGATTCCTTTAAATAAAAGTGTGACTGTCAGCAATAATTGCACTTTAACACCAGCAGTAAATGTGATGAATCTCTGGGTTTATGGACTAATTAGTGAAGTGGCGAACATGTGGTCAGCGTGAGCGTGCTTTCATAACAGGCTTTAGTAGATCACGCTGCAGTGTGTGGTTCTGTGTTCTTCACAGCAGCTGTGTCTCATGGCCACCCAGGTGTTCCAGTCGGCCCTCATTCCCGCTCGGGCCCCGGACAGCAGGTGTTAAAAGCCAGAGGAAGGAATTCATTCTGCCAGCGAGTGTGAGCTGATGCTTCTGTTTCTGTCACTGTAACCAGAGCCAGTTCTGCTGAGACCGTCCTGTGGGAGTCTGCTTTAGAAGATCATACGAAGCTGTTTAATGAATGAATGAATACGTGCATGTACACATCAGGATTCTGTAATACACTCACGTGCTTCACGATGCCATAAATAACCTTTTTTGTCCATAAAGAGCCTTTAACATCGTTGTTTGTGGTGAATACTTCGTCTATAGCATCGCTGTTAAACACCTTCATTTTAGGAGTGTATGAGATCGACTTACTAATTATACTACAGCCTTAAAACGCTCTCTATATATGAAACTCTCTCAATCTTTTAAATAAAATAAATATTTATAACATATATATATATATAGGTAGGTAGCTTTTTATTGTCATTTAACTGTACACAGTGCACATATGAACGTTTGTTCCACTGGCTCATAATATTACACCAAACTAAACATAAACATAAACATACCACAAATCAGTAAGAAATTATAGTTCATAAAAATGTGCAACTACATGCATTTAAAAAATTAAATATAACACTAAAAGAATGACAGCAGCATATAAATATTAAATGATGCACACAATTACCAATATATATATATATATATATAAAACATTTTAACCTATATATATAAAACTAAAATATAAATAAATATCTAAAAATGATAACAAATATATATGAACATATAATATTCTCACTCTCTATATAATTTGTTTTTTAAATATATACTTATAATGTATGAATATACAGTTACTTATTTATAACATTTATAATATATAATATATAAATAAATAGCTTCAGAATTACATATTTTGATCCTTGTCATCATTACTGTTTTTTAATTGCCGTTTTCAGTTCATTTAAATAGTCCACAAACATGTAGAGCTCTAAATATAGTTTTGCTAATTTAAGAAAAATACTGACAATGAAAGGACAATATCTCTAAAATAATGAGCTCATAAAACGATTTGAATAATTATAAGACTGACATACATGATCAACACTATAACTGCCTTGAACAGTACTCTATGCTGTTACTCATCAACACTATAATCAATGAGCTCATAACAGTACTCTATTCTGTTACTCATCAACACTATAATCAATTACAAAGGAACAGTACTCTATTCTGTTACTCATCAACACTATAATCAATCTGTCTTAAGGAACAGTACTCTATTCTGTCTCATCAACACTATAATCAATCTGCGTCTTAAAGGAACAGTACTCTATTCTGTTACTCATCAACACTACAGTAATCAATCTCACTGTTTCTCCGTCTTAAAGGAACAGTACTCTATTCTGTTACTCATCAACACTATAATCAATCTCTCCGTCTTAAAGGAACAGTACTCTATTCTGTTACTCATCAACACTATAATCAATCTGCGTCTTAAAGGAACAGTACTCTATTCTGCTTTCATTCTGTTACTCATCAACACTATAATCAATCCACTCTCTCCGTCTTAAAGGAACAGTACTCTATTCTGTTACTCATCAACACTATAATCAATCAATCTGCATCTTAAAGGAACAGTACTCTATTCTGTTACTTCATCAACACTATAATCAATCCACTCTTCTCCGCCGTCTTAAAGGAACAGTACTCTATTCTGTTACTCATCAACACTATAATCAATCCACTCTTTCTCCGTCTTAAAGGAACAGTACTCTATTCTGTTACTCATCAACACTATAATCAATCTGCGTCTTAAAGGAACAGTACTCTATTCTGTTACTCATCAACACTATAATCAATCTGCGTCTTAAAGGAACAGTACTCTATTCTGTCACTCATCAACACTATAATCAATCTGCGTCTTAAAGGAACAGTACTCTATTCTGTCACTCATCAACACTATAATCAATCTGCGTTTTAAAGGAACAGTACTCTATTCTGTTCCTCATCAACAATATAATCAATCTGCGTCTTAAAGGAGCAGTACTCTATTCTGTTACTCATCAACACTATAATCAATCTGTCTTAAAGGAACAGTACTCTATTCTGTTACTCATCAACACTATAATCAATCCACTCTTTCCGTCTTAAAGGAACAGTACTCATTCTGTTACTCATCAACACTATAATCAATCTGCGTCTTAAAGGAACAGTACTCTATTCTGTCACTCATCAACACTATAATCAATCTGCGTCTTAAAGGAACAGTACTCTATTCTGTCACTCATCAACACTATAATCAATCTGCGTTTTAAAGGAACAGTACTCTATTCTGTTCCTCATCAACACTATAATCAATCTGCGTCTTAAAGGAGCAGTACTCTATTCTGTTACTCATCAACACTATAATCAATCTGCGTCTTAAAGGAACAGTACTCTATTCTGTTACTCATCAACACTATAATCAATCCACTCTTTCGTCTTAAAGGAACAGTACTCTATTCTGTTACTCATCAACACTATAATCAATCCACTCTTTCTCCGTCTTAAAGGAACAGTACTCTATTCTGTTACTCATCAACACTATAATCAATCCACTCTTTCTCCGTCTTAAAGGAACAGTACTCTATTCTGTTACTCATCAACACTATAATCAATCTGCGTCTTAAAGGAACAGTACTCTATTCTGTTACTCATCAACACTATAATCAATCCACTCTTAATCAATCCGTCTTAAAGGAACAGTACTCTATTCTGTTACTCATCAACACCTTAATCAATCCGCCTTAAAGGAACAGTACTCTATTCTGTTACTCATCAACACTATAATCAATCCACTCTTTCTGCGTCTTAAAGGAACAGTACTCTATTCTGTCACTCATCAACACTATAATCAATCCACTCTTTCTGCGTCTTAAAGGAACAGTACTCTATTCTGTTACTCATCAACACTATAATCAATCCACTCTTTCTCCGTCTTAAAGGAACAGTACTCTATTCTGTTACTCATCAACACTATAACTCATCAACACTATAATCAATCTTTCTCGTCTTAAAGGAACAGTACTCTATTCTGTTACTCATCAACACTATAATCAATCCACTGTCTTAAAGGAACAGTACTCTATTCTGTTACTCATCAACACTATAATCAATCCACTCTTTCTGCGTCTTAAAGGAACAGTACTCTATTCTGTTACTCATCAACACTATAATCAATCTGCGTCTTAAAGGAACAGTACTCTATTCTGTTACTCATCAACACTATAATCAATCTGCGTCTTAAAGGAGCAGTACTCTATTCTGTTACTCATCAACACTATAATCAATCTGCGTCTTAAAGGAGCAGTACTCTATTCTGTTACTCATCAACACTATAATCAATCCACTCTTTCTGCGTCTTAAAGGAACAGTACTCTATTCTGTTACTCATCAACACTATAATCAATCCACTCTTTCTCCATCTTAAAGGAACAGTACTCTATTCTGTTACTCATCAACACTATAATCAATCCACTCTTTCTGCGTCTTAAAGGAACAGTACTCTATTCTGTTACTCATCAACACTATAATCAATCAAAGGAACAGTACTCTATTCTGTTACTCATCAACACTATAATCAATCTGCGTCTTAAAGGAACAGTACTCTATTCTGTTACTCATCAACACTATAATCAATCCACTCTTTCTGCGTCTTAAAGGAACAGTACTCTATTCTGTTACTCATCAACACTATAATCAATCTGCGTCTTAAAGGAACAGTGGTCTATTTTGAGCTGGTGCTGTGGCTTCCGGTCCAACAGCTGGCTCTCGTCCAGATGAGACTCTTATTGAAAGTGCTATTGTATCTGAAAGAGGAAAAGCTTGTAAAAACACTTGTTTCCTGGTTTGTGCTCTTGATGCTGGATTCTGAGCCTCTGGCTGTATCGCGTCCGGTCAACCTTTCCCTGTTTAACATCAAACCAGAGTAGAGCGGCGAGAACATGCGTGTGAAAATAATTTATTGTAAATTATTAAACAAATATACAAATATCCATGCCTCCAATTACTAAAAATATATTTAGACTGTAAAAAAATCTGTAAAGATAGGGCACAATACTGTATTATTATTATGAAGGAATTTTCAGTATGTATATATATATTTACAGGTGTTTTACCGGTCTTGTGTATTCTGCATTGGGTTGTATTTTTGTGGTAATGAAAATGTCTATAAAATGAATGGATAATATCCTGGCAGAGATCCCAGTACATTTACATGTTCTTATGCACATTTATTGAGCATTAAATCTAAACCATTTCTCATCTACGACGTGTATATAGAGGCCCAACAGAGAACAATCGTCTTATCAGAGCGCTTATGGCAAACTATCAGAGAACAAAAAGCATAACTCATATTCTCTCTGATGTTCTCTTCAAATGGCACAAATATCCCGTCGCATGCTGCACTTTGCCCCTTCACCTCAGTAACTGTATATAGAGCATCACAGAGTTCAGTCCTGCCAGACTCGATGAAGCTGACGCTTTAAGCGGCCTGCGGCGATCCAAGGCCTTCGCCTCAAAACAGCATTACCACAGCGGCGGGAGGATCAAAGCACGCGCTAACCGGCCAAAAATACTCCATTAGATATAAAGCATGGGGACGGGGTCTCGGGCCGAGCAGATTTTAATTTAGAAAACAAATTGATAACCAGTTTATTATGCAACCCAACCCATCCACAGGAGTCGTTTCTGCACGGGCCGAGATCTCAGGAGACGCATTAGAGCTGGATTTATCAGCAGCTCATTTACCTCGAGTACAACCTGTTTCTGTTTAGTCTGTTTGGTCGCCTTTCGTTTGCAATCACATAAAGAGAGAAGCTGCGTGAAGGTCGACTTAAAAGAGATACGCGGAGCATCTTTTGCACAAAACACATGCATCAGGCCGCTTTGTTAACTAGAGAGCGCCAGGGTGAAAATGCTGAGAGAAATACCCCGGTTTGCTCCGGATGGGCCACATCACAGATTTTGTGTAATATTTGTTACAAAAACACATGCAACAATTAAAGGAAAGAAAACTGTTCCAGGAGCAAACAATCTGATGAAGATGCCGGACGAAAACATGAGGAGGAACATCACAGATTGTAATATTTCTACTAAAATCTAGTCCCAAAACATGCATATGCAATGTTTAAAGGACAGAAGACTTTGCCATAGAAGAGCCATTTTTTTGCACAAAGCAGCATTCAGTCGAAGAACATCTCTTTCTTACCTCTTTATAATCTGAAGAACCATCTTTCACCACAAAGAGCCGTTTGTGAAACACAAAGATGTTAAAGTTTCTTTAAAGAACCATTTAGACAGAAAAGGTTCTTCTATGCATCGTGAAGCACCTTTATTTTCAAGAGTGCATGCCATGATCTGCAGGAAAATATGGAAAAATGAGAAAACCATGAAGATGAACGTCATAGATTATGTGCAATATTACAAATCAAAACACATGCAACATTTAAAGGACTGATGTCTGTTTAATCCGGGTTTCCACTGGTTCTATGAAGATCTATTTAAGACCTTATTAAGATCAAGTAAAGTAAATTTAAGGACCGAACTGAAGGAAACACAGAACGTCAATATGTTTTGGCAGAAAATGAGCTGTTTTGGCAATAGTTTGTTAAAGAGATACGCTGAGCATCTAGATGACAAAATGCATGCATCAGGCAGCTTTATTAACCAGAGAGCGTTAATGCAAAAATCAGGTTGAAATGCTGAAAAAATACCCAGTTAGCTCCGAATGGACCACATCTCAGATTTTGTGTTATAGGCTATTCTTGTAATATTTGTTAATATTCCTGTCAAATCAAGCCCAAAAACACATGCAACATTTAAAGGAAATAAAACTGTGAATAAAGAAACTGATGAAGATTCATAAAGAGGAACATCACAGATTTAATACCAAAATCAAGTCTAAAAGCATGCATATGCAATGTTTAAAGGACAGAAACCGTCCCGAGATATTTTGTTTAAAGCATGAATTTATCTGCAGGAAAATATGTAAAAATGAGGAAAACATGAGGATGAACGTCACAGATTTTATGCAATATTTCTACCAAATCAACACATGCAGCATTTAAAGGACTGATGTCTGTTTAATCAGGGTTTCTGCAGGTTTTAATGAAGATCTATTTAAGACCTTATTAAGATCATGTAAAGTAAATTTAAGGACCAAACTGAAGGAAACACAAAGCGTCGATGTGTTTTCTAATATTAGCAACAAAAAGAGATACGCTGAGCATCAAGATGGATTTTTTGCATTAAAATAAATGCATCAAGCAGCTTTATTAACCAGCGTTAATGCTGAGAAAAATACCCAGGTTTGCTCCAGATTTTGTGCAATATTCTTACAATATTTGTCAATATTCCTGCCAAATCAAGCCCAAAAACACATGCAATATTTAAAGGAAAGAAAACTGACCTTATGCCATGAGCAAAGAAACTGATGAAGATCCAAATCAAATCCAAAAACATGCATATGCAAGATTTAAAGGACAGAAATATGTTTAAAGCATGCAGGAAAATATGTAAACATGAGCAAAACCCGAGGATGAGCATCACAGATTTTGTGCAATATTTCTACCAAATCAACACATGCAACATCTAAAGGACCGATGTCTGTTTAATCAGGGTTTCTGCAGGTTTTCAAGACATTTATAAGATCAAGTATAGAGAATATAAGGACCAAACACAATGTGCTCTCAATGTGAGCAGAATAAACGAGCTGTATTAGCAACAGATTGTTAAACAAAGATGCGCGAGCACTGAAACACATGCATCAGGCAGCTTTGTTAACTATAGAGAGCAAAACTTGGGGTGAAATGCTGAGAAAAATGACCCCGCTTTGCTCCGGATGGGCCGTATCTTTGGGCGAACCCTCTGAAATTCATCAAATTGGATCAAGATGACATCAATAATGGACTCAAGCTGGAGCATGATTGTTTTATTTTCCCCTCAATAGCACATTCAGATCATCGGTGACATCTAAAGCCTCGTCACAGATGTCAACACATTGGCGTCCGCGGAGCTGTTTCCTCTTATTCCGGGGCTTTATCGCATTACGGAGCCATCCGAGTACGGAGTTTAAACACTAGATCGCTCCAGCAGCGCGCCAATATCTTAATAAAGCCACAAAAAACAGCTCAATCAAGATGATTTCCAATGCATTGAAGTTACCTGGGAATCAAACGCTTGACCTTTGACCCGCTGCAGGAGGACAACAGCAGATCTTGTGTGAGATTTATAATAAATCAGATTAAAAGCATGCATATGCAACATTTAAAGGACAAATAAAGCAATGGTGTGCAACCTCGTGTGACCTTGCCATCGCTCATGCCATGCTCTCGAGTATAACACTGACAAATATCACAGATTTGGTGTAATATTCTTGTAATAATCAAGTCCAAAAACATATGCAACAGCTGCAAAAGGAAGGAAAACATCATATATTTTGTGCAATATTTAGAAAAACATGCATATGCAACATTTAAAGGACAAATAACTGTTTAATTATGGTTTAATTGAAAAGAAAACCCTGAGTTGTTCATGATGGAATATGTGAAAAATAATAAAAAACGAAGGATTTCATGTAATATTTTTGCAAAATCAAATTTAACTGCAATGTTTAAAACACAGATAACTGTTTAAAGCAATGCATGACTTTTATTAATAAAAACAAACTGTGACCTCAAGTCAGGAACATATGAACGAATGAGGAAAACGTCACAGATTATCATGTCATTTTTCTATCAAATCAGGCTCAAAAACACATGCAACATTAAAAGGACAAATAAAGCAATGATGTGCAAAATGCATGCCATGACCGTGAGTAAAACACTGACAAATATATGATTTGAGTCCAAAAACATATGCAACATCTGCAAAACTGCAGGATAACAAAAAGAGTGATGCAATATTTCTACCAAAAACAAGCATATGAAAGATTTAATGAACAGATAACTGTTTAAAGCAATATATATGATTTGATATACTGTGCCCTTGCTGTTGCTCATTGCATTTCTTTGCCAGAAAAATGAGAAAAACACTGATTTTGTGTAATATTTCCACCAAAAGCATTTAACAGTACTGATGTCTGTTTATTCAGGGTTTCAGGTATTATGAAGTCAATTTAGGACCTTTTAAAGACATTTTAAGATCAAGTAAAGACATTTTAAGGACTATTTTGTAGTTCTGTAAATGTCTAGAAAGCAGAAAATGAGTTGAATTAGCAACAGCTGAAAATACAACTTCGGACGGATTTCCATTACTCTTTATTACTATTAACTTCATTACTGAAATAAATAAAGTTTATGATTAAAGCAAGCTCAGAAAAATCTACTTAATTTGGTCCGTTTTCCAGTAAGTATCTTGATTTAAGGATGTTTAGATGTTCGCACTGGAAAACAAGACACAAATACTGAGGAAGATATTAATGTTTTTGCAGTGCATGCAATATTTAATGCCTTGACTTTATCGATTCAAGACTTTCTGCTCTGATTTGAGACCTTTTTCATGGCCTTAATTTAAGAAAGGATGAATTAAGACTTTAAAGACCTGCAGAAACCCTGTTCAAGCAATCGATGATGTGCAAAAATTGGAAAAATGTCACAAATGTAATATTCTGACCAAATCAAGCCCAAAAACATCTGCAATATTTAAAGCACACGCTATAAAAACGACCTTGAATTTAACGGTAAAAGACTGTAAAAATGCTACGGTAAAAACCTATTAAATGGTTAACGGTAAGTTACCCAACTATATACAGTGAAAAACGGTACTAGATATTACATGTCATTTTACGGTAGTATACCGTTTTTGGAAGTAAAAAAGTTAGTGAATAACCGTAAATCGACATTCCCAGAATCACATTTCACATTTGATGTTTTGCATTGAAATATCTATTTTTTCTCATCAGTCATAGTTGTGTTAGGGTTGCATGTTACATCTAATGTAGTTAAATTCATGTTTATTGCATTATTTCAGTTACCGTGATGGTGATTAGTGTTTGTGTGAATGATGCTGTGCCTCTTCTGTATATGTTAATAATTAAAAGCTGCTTGTGATGTGTTTCGGTTCATCGTGTGACTTTCTCATCACCGCCTGCTTTTGGTGGTTATTATACACAGGTATAGGTTGGTATTTTAATATTATATCAGTTACGGTATTTAACTGTTAATTTAAGTTAAATGTAGCTACCGTGTTTTTTACTCCAAAATTCTGTCAACCACACAGCTGCTGATTTTTTTTTACATAAATTATGGATTTTTTTGTTTACATACATTTTATGGATTTAGTTTTTTACATTATGGATTTTTTTTAACATACATTTTATGGATTTTTTTTTCTTACATACATTTTATGGATTTTTTTTTCTTACATACATTTTATGGATTTAGTTTTTTACATTATGGATTTTTTTTTACATACATTTTATGGATTTTGTTTTTCTTACATACATTTTATGGATTTTTTTTCTTACAAATATTTTATGGATTATTTTTACATACTTTTTATGGATTTTTTTTCTTACATACATTTTATGGATTTTTTTTCTTACAAATATTTTATGGATTTTTTTTACATACTTTTTATGGATTTTTTTTTTTACATACATTTTATGGATTTTGTTTTTTACATTATGGATATTTTTTTTCTTACATACTTTTTATGGATTTTTTTTTTACATACATTTTCTGGAAAAAATATTTTACATACATTTTATTGCTTTTTTTGTTTACATACATTTTATGGATTTTGTTTTTAACACATTTTATGGAAAAATATTTTACATACATTTTATTGATTTTTTTGTTTACATACATCTTATGGATTTATTTTTTTACATACATTTTATAGATTTTTATTTACATACATTTTATGGATTTTTTTGTACATAAATTGTATGTTGTTTTTTTTCACATACATTTTATGGATTTTTTTTTTTACATGCATTTTATGGATTTTTTTTCACATACATTTTATGGATTTTTTTTTACATACATTTTATGGATTTTTTTTTTCAGTGCAGATAAGAGTTTAAAATAATCTCTGATTTGTGAAATGCCACGATCTGCCCGTGGAGCCACAGATAAATGAGCCGTATGTGTTTTATCTCTGATGCGCGTTTAGCCGTCATCTCTGATTATGAGGACTATTGTGACCTCGTTGTCACGTTCTCAAGGTTACTAATCAAATTTCCGTCCGGTTGGAGAACACAAAGGCTCTCGCGCTTCACGTCATGAGGTCAGCCAGCGTGCCGTTCCTGCATGAAAGCCTATCCTGGTGTTTTGATTCAGCAGAAGTGAAGGAATATTCGGCTTCAGGTGGGCGCCATGGCCTTTTCATTACGTCAGCTCTTTTATGTGCAAATGTTGCAGTGCATTAGTTTAATATTCTGCTGTATGAAGTCAATTATCTCCAGCACGAGTCAACCTAGTGATGTGATCAGACCTCTAACATTAGTGTTAAAGTTCAGCGTTTGATATGAATGATTCCCCAAATCATGTGCAGGAGAGGATTGAGATATTATATTACGGGTTGGGTTCATATTTCAAATCAGCTTTTATTTTAATATTTTCTGTTTTCAGTTGCCATTTTTGGTACACTCTAAAAGCAAAAAGTGTCAAAATAATGCACAATATACTGTATAATATTAATGTTTTACAAGTGTTTTTCTAGTGTTTTGCACTTCATTGCATTGTGTTTTAGAGTTAACAGAAATGTCTGTAGAATTAACGGACAATGTTGTGTAATGAGCTGCCCCTGTTATTTTACGGATTACTTTTTACAGCATAATCTTTGTCATTTTCATATTTTTCTATGTAATTTTATTTCAGTGTGGTTATTTTAGTATATCAAGTTTAACTAAACTAAACAAATATGATACATTTTGCTTTGTCAAACAGCTTTTTAATATTTCAGATTCAATTCAATTCAATTCTAGATTAATTGTATAGCGCTTTTTATGATACAATCATAAGTTTTACAGGAAATTAAGTTTCTAGAATATATTTATATATTCTAGAAACGTAATGTGTTTAACTTATGGCTAAATTTGGTTAATTCAGTTAATTCAGATAACATTAATTTCATTCATTTTTGTTTTATTTTAGTTTCAGATGTACCATTTTCACCATTAAACCGCTACACATTGAAGAAGGAGAAACTAATATAAAATACACGTGTGTTCAATGTCTTCTGTAGATATGTAAGTGTATGTATACTGTTTATTGTTTTTTTTATGCCGGTGTAAAATATGAATTTATGTCTCTGTACAGACAATAAAGTAAAGTAAATAATATTTGGTAACTGGTCACTAAAATACATTTTGATTACAGAAAACAAACAAGAATACACTGAAAAATTTAAACAAACAATAAATAAATATTAAAAAGGACAAATGCAATTAAGGAAGAAATCTAGTTATTTATAAGAATAAACCCGGCATTATATTATAAATATGTGACCCTCTCTGTGGAATCCAGGCTAAAGTCTCAAAATCTAATTAATAAAAACAAGCAACAAAGTTTGATTTCTACCATTAATTTCACTATAATTTAAATCTATGACATGACCTTACTCAGTCAATATTAAAGATATAAAGGTTACTTTTTCACAAAATGTTTTTTGCCATATGAAGTATGATTTTTTGTAGAAAAAGCAAATCACAAAAAATGACTTTAGCTGGGTTTTCACAGAGAGGGTCACATATTTTTGTCTCTTTGATGAATTGCTTTCGTTCCTATATTTGTCTGTCGCTTTGAATAAAAACATCTGCTAAATGCATAAATGTAAAATCAAATCAATAAGCTCTCTGACTTGAGCAAATGAGTAATAAAACACCTTGCAATGCCAATGCATTATGGGGTGTGTAAACTTTTGGCAGCATTGGCATTTGGTTGGTATACTTTATTTAAAAACATTTTTTTTTGTAAATAAACAAAGGTTATTGGAGTATGTTGTTATGGAGAGTATTGGAGTGAGAAAAATACAGTTAAACCAAAAATTATTCAGACACCAGATATAATTTTTTATATTTTTGTACTAGTGCATACAGGACACTATAGTTAATTTATGTAAGCGAGGAGAGCAAAATTAAGTAAACTGTGACATATTACACCCAAAAAACCTTCATGCAGCGGACTACCAGTAAAATTGATAATCAATATCTGGGACCAAAAATTATCCAGACACTGAACTAAACGAAGCATTGCTTTGTGATTGGATCTAAATTGGTTTTATCTAATTGTGTTCTTAATTTAACATCTATTCAACCGAATTAATTACATGTTTTCTATCAGAGTTATCTGACATGATCAAGATCAATTTGTTCTGATGCGGTTTAACTCGGAGTACTTCTCATATTTTGGTGTCTGAATAAAGTGACTGTAAATCACTCTTGAAGACATTTTAAACACAGATAACTTGGCGTGCTGGATAACTAAATGTTGGTCTTTCAAACTCTATAAAGTATCTGTAAAGGTGTAGAATTTAGTATAGATGCTATGCCACTACCAATATCCAACGACTACTAATTATCCCCAACAATCATTTTAATCAAACAATTAAATATATGTATATGTAGCCACTGCATCTGACATAGATCATACCATTGATATAGATTAACACAATCAAATAAAATGATTTCTCTAATATTTATTACAATATATACTGATAAATGTAACTTCAGAGACTGGATGCTTTTTATTGAACTGTTAGAAACTGCAGCTCAAACTATTTCAAATACAGTGAATTAAATCATTTGATTCAGATGATTCACTTCGGTGCGGGTTCGTGAATCATTTGATTCGGATCAGGACTTTTCGTGAATCATTTGATTCGGATCAGGACTTCGTGAATCATTTGATTCAGATCGGACTTCGAGCGGTTCGTGAATCATTTGATTCGGATCGACTTCGGTGCGGGTTCGTGAATCATTTGATTCGGATCGACTTCGGTGGGTTCGTGAATCATTTGATTCAGATCAGGACTTCGTGCGGGTTCGTGAATCATTTGATTCAGATCGACTTCGGTGCAGTTCGTGAATCATTTGATTCAGATCGGGACTTCGGTGCGGGTTCGTGAATCATTTGATTCGGATCGGGACTTCGGTGCGGGTTCGTGAATCATTTGATTCGGATCGGGACTTCGGTGCGGTTCGTGAATCATTTGATTCAGATCGGGACTGGTGCGGGTTTTGTGAATCATTTGATTCAGATCGACTTCGGTGCGGGTTCGTGAATCATTTGATTCAGATCGGGACTTCGGTGCGGTTCGTGAATCATTTGATTCAGATCAGGACTTCGGTGCGGTTCGTGAATCATTTGATTCAGATCAGGACTTCGGTGCGGGTTCGTGAATCATTTGATTCAGATCAGGACTTCGGTGCGGGTTCGTGAATCATTTGATTCAGGATCGGACTATGGTGCGGGTTCGTGAATCATTTGATTCGGATCAGGACTTTGGTGCGGGTTCGTGAATCATTTGATTCAGATCAGGACTTCGGTGCGGGTTCGTGAATCATTTGATTCAGATCAGGACTTCGGTGCGGGTTCGTGAATCATTTGATTCGGATCAGGACTTCGGTGCGGGTTCGTGAATCATTTGATTCGGATCAGGACTACGGTGCGGGTTCGTGAATCATTTGATTCAGATCGGGACTTAAGTGCGGGTTCGTGAATCATTTGATTCGGATCAGGACTTCGGTGCAGGTTTGTGAATCATTTGATTCAGATCAGGACTTCGGTGCAGGTTTGTGAATCATTTGATTCAGATCGGGACTTCGGTGCGGGTTCGTGAATCATTTGATTCGGATCGGGACTTCGGTGCAGGTTTGTGAATCATTTGATTCGGATCGGGACTTCGGTGCGGGTTCGTGAATCATTTGATTCAGATCAGGACTTCGGTGCGAGTTCGTGAATCATTTGATTCAGATCAGGACTTCGGTGCGGGTTCGTGAATCATTTGATTCAGATCGGGACTTCGGTGCGGGTTCGTGAATCATTTGATTCAGATCAGGACAGTTCATGAATCATTTGATTCAGATCAGGACTTCCGGTTCGTGAATCATTTGATTCGGATCGGGACTTCGGTGCAGGTTTGTGAATCATTTGATTCGGATCGGGACTTCGGTGCGGGTTCGTAAATCATTTGATTCAGATTGGGACTTCGGTGCAGGTTTGTGAATCATTTGATTCAGATCTGGACTTCGGTGCGGGTTTGTGAATCATTTGTTTCAGATCGGGACTTCGGTGCAGGTTTGTGAATCATTTGATTCAGATCTGGACTTCGGTGCGGGTTTGTGAATCATTTGATTCAGATCAGGACTTCGGTGCGGGTTCGTGAATCATTTGATTCAGATCAGGACTTCGGTGCAGGTTCGTGAATCATTTGATTCAGATCGGGACTTCGGTGCGGGTTCGTGAATCATTTGATTCAGATCAGGACTTCGGTGCGGGTTCGTGAATCATTTGATTCAGGTGAATCATTTGATTCGGATCGACTTCGGTGCGGGTTTGTGAATCATTTGATTCGGATCAGGACTTCGGTGCGGGTTTGTGAATCATTTGATTCAGATCAGGACTTCAGTGTAGGTTTTTTTATTAATTAAACAGAACAAACCATAAAACCATTAGGACAGTGCAGTTATAAAAACAAAACAACCATTGTTAAATTTTCCTATAGTACAAATGTCTGTCTTATAAGCTATTATAATGACGTCCATAAGATTTTTGTGGAATTTGGAGTAACTCATTAATCTGTTGTTTGACCTCGTCATAATTAAAGAGAGAACTATAGTCTCCAAAGTCGGTCGTCGCGTGTTATGATTCTCAAGGGTGTAGAGTATAGTAGAGACACTGTAACATGATCCTACCAATATCAGGCACTACTAAATTATCCTTAGATCAAACAATTAAATGCCTGCCATTACATCCTCACCAATGCCAAAATCAACCCCACGCCTTCAGTATCAGACTTCTCAAAGGTCTGGATGGCTGATTAGCCCAGATTTACGCCTGAGAGGAACATAAATGAGCTTCCAGCTGTCCGTCATCATGAGCTGCGGAGCTGCAATAACACTGGGCATCCTTCCATTGTGCATGTGAGTGCGGACGCGAGTGTCTCTATGTGAGACCAGGCTTCCTGTGAGTGACGTGTCGAGTCGAGTGTGTGCCGCGAACGCGCCGCGGAGGAAACGGCCTTCGGATGCAGACCGCATGCCGACAGCTTAATGGAGAAGTCCACTTTTAGAATAAAAAATCCTGATAACTTACTCACCCCCATGTCATCCAAGATGCTCATGTCTTTCTTCAGTCGCAAAGAAATTACGTTTTTTTTTTATATTCCAGGATTTTTCTCCACATAGTGGACTTCAATGGTGTCCAAAGATTTCAAGGTCAAACATGCAGTTTCAAAGAATCTACACGATCCCAGCCGTGAAATAAGGGCCTTACACTCTTAAAAATAAAGGTGCTTCACGATGCCATAGAACAGTGATATTCAAATCTGGCTCGCGAGATCCACTTTCCTGCAGAGTTTAGCTCTAACCCTAATTAAACTCACCTGAGCATGCTAATCAATGTCTTCAGGATCATTAGACAATCACAGGTAGGTGAGTTTAATCAGGGTTGGAGCTAAACTCTGCAGGAAAGTGGATATTGCGAGTCAGTTTTGAGTATCACTGCCATAGAAGAACCTTTTTTTTGTCTAAATGGTTCCATAAAGTACCTTTAAATGTTATTTGAACATAAATGTGTGTTGGAAGTGTGTGTACACATCCATCCTATAATGATAAAAATCCACCCAGTGTTTTTTAATCCCTATTTTAAAATCAGGCTGTTCTCTGAGATTCCTGTCAGAATGATGTAGTTCTGTACAGGCCCCTCCCACGAGAGTTGATTGACAGGTCCATCTTACCGTAACCCCGCCCCCTGAGTGAGCTGAGAGCTGTCCTCCGGTGCAGGGAAGACGAGATGTCTCCGATTAAGCGATTGAAGTGTTTAGTTGTTGGATTTGGTAATGAATATAGCAGTCGTCATTTACTCCCAACATCTGAGCTGCTGAAGACACAGAGAATTAACGCAACTTTTGTTTTTGAATGAGTCTGTGTTCGCACGAATCATTCGTGATCCAGCTTCATCTACAGAAGTGAGTATAAGGTGTTTTTTTTACAAATCTTTGTAAATCACCTTTCCTAATAACGTGCTAGTCAGCCAGTTTCACGGCTGAAGTAAACAGCACTGCTCAGCACTCCACAGAAGAGAGGGGCGGGGTCAGCCGAGCTCATTAGCATTTAAAGCGACATGGACTAAAAAAGCTTGCTGGAAAAAATAGTGTTTTTTTACACGACCATTGAGAAATTTTAACCAAGGTATGTTATAGACTTCATTAAGACCCTAAAGAATCATATCAACTAGTGGAAAAAGGAGCATCCGATCACCCCTTTAACATTTGAAGAACCTTTCTGTTTCACAAAAGCGTCTTTGGGGTGAAAGAAGGTTCTTCAGATTGTAAAAAGGTAAGAAAGAGATGGTTCTTTGACTGAATGGTGCTTTGTGGAACCAAAAATGCACTTTATTTTTAGAGTGTGTAAAGTCATTAAAAAAAAATACTTTTGAACCACAAATGCTGGGCTTGGTCTAGCTCTGCGATGCTTCACACATTACGTAATCCTGCTGCTAATGTTAGTTCTTCGTCGTTGTACTTCGGTTACAAACTCCATCTCATTTTCTCCTCCACCTTCAAATCATCTGACATCGTTGTTTCTTGTGAAGAGCATTTGACTTGTTTTGCATGTTGGCTTTGTAAACACTATACTGTGATACAAGTCTTTTAAAATCTATTATTTGGATATATAGCACCGCCTGTAATATCGCAGTTCTCCTTCAGACACACATGAAGTGTCCACACGCGTGTTTCTGTTATTGTCAGGCATGTATCTGCTGTAGTTGTGCTCCTGGTGGCCTTCAGAGGGCTTGTGGGCGTTTGTGCGTCTGATTTGCGCTGATCTCTCATTGGACAGCTGTCTGTTCCTCATGTTCTCATAATAAAGATAGAGAACGCCTCACACGCAGATAAGAAGCCGCCTGATACCCCTGGGTGGAGGAACGAGAGATACACGAAAGATCATAACCACCAACACAACACTCAAGTGCTCCGTCTGGTTCTGCGAAACCTGAGAAGACAAAGGCAGAGTGTGAATTCAGGAGGTCCGGAGGGTCATCCGACCCCAAAACCCGGCCTGAGTCAAAACAAACAGCTGGAACCGTCTTAAACCACATATTCTGCTGTCATACGATCAGGCCCACAGCGAAACCTCTGCAGCTCTACATCCACCACCACTCACTACAGAGCGTATTAATTATCCATGTGTTAAATATGAAAAACCTGACGTTTCTTTCAGCTATGCATTGAGTAGTTCTCATCTTTTCTTTTAAATAGGCTACATATTAGCATGTTTAGATATTAGATTTACTATAGAATCAGCAGAACATATAAAGGCAATATGAGATAATCTCAATTTTGAGTTTTTATCTCACCATAAGGAGTCAGAATCATGAGTTTGTATATTCTGAGAAATAAAGTCATAAGCAGTGTCGGGGGGGTAACGCATTACAAGTAACGCGAGTTACGTAATAATATTACTTTTTTCAAGTAACTAGTAAAGTAACGCATTACTTTTTAATTTACTAGAAAATATCTGAGTTATTTTTCTCCATTTATTGACTGAGAGCGCCGTGTGAACATGATCTTACTGTAGATCTAATCTAGACTAAATATGAATGTGTATTAATTCATCCCACTCGCAAAAAACAGATTCAGTATTCATCAAAATGAATTAAAACAGTGAAATACAAACTCAGAATATGACACAAACCTGCAATAATTAAATATGTTAAACAACACAAATATATCTAATCTCATTTTATTAACCGATGTGTTTGCTGCTGACCTTTGATGATCAGTTCAATCATATTAATAACAAAAATTACTTTAGATAAACTAACATTGTTTTTAATCACTGAAGAGTGTTGAACTTCTCCTGTGTTCTTCTGTACAGACGTGATTTACTCGTCCTTCAGTCTGAGGTTTATTCATTACACTTTTTGGTGTGAAAGCTTTTATATTTGCTATAAATATAACTTCTTGTATTAAAAACAAACAATCAAGCCCTGCTCATATTTAAAAAGTAGCAGCTAAAAGTAATGTAACGACTTTAATTTAAAAGTAACTAAGTAACGTAATTAGTTACTTTTTTGAGAGTAACGCAATATTGTAACACATTACTTTTAAAAGTAACTTTCCCCAAAACTGGTCGCAATAATCTTTTTATTATTATTATTATTATTATTATTATTCCGTGTTTGACAGCTGTGTAGTACGAACTGACGTCAGGTCACAAATAAATGGTTAAGATGAAAAAGGTTACAAAACGTCTTCAGTGCACCACACAAAGGTTCTGTGTTTCTTGTATTATATTGTATTATAAGAAACATAATGTTATCTTTCTGTGACATATTAGACTAGAAGAAAGCAAATTTTGTCATAAATCAGCGCTTCTGCCGAGAACCGTGTTCGGTAACAATATCAACAGATGATCGCTCGAGCATCATCATCATTTTTAATCATACATATCACAAATATACAGTCTCAGATTATTTAAACACCAATACAAAGGTCTTAAAAACTAGAGGATCCAGAGTACTTTGGAAACTACTACTAATTAAAACAACTAAAAGTGCAGTGACTCCAGGTCAAAACTGAATGAGGTTATTTGGGGAGACGGAAAGGTCCCAAAACGCCTTCTGTGCACAACAATAATAAAAGAGAGAAAACGTCACTTGTATTGTTTCTGAAAAGAGAGACTGAGATAAGCTATCTTGCTGTTCTGAGCGCAGCTGCAGGACCTTCACGTAGCGGGTCGATAGTAAACACACTTTACTCACACAAACACTGATGATGTGAATATTAATGAAGCAGTGCTGTGATTGAGCGGCTCCAGACGGAGAGAGCAGCTGGAATGACTCGGCATGACTGGAATGCAGATCCATCATTAGTCTCGTTCTCCATCAGCAGCTCACTAACGAGCGCTCAGGAAACCCCCATCACTGCGGCCCTCTGGGAAACCCATTCACCATACAGGCCAAGCCAGTCCGAGCTTTTACCTTCAAAACAACACTTTTCTATCACTGATTGTAAAGGTGCACACAATATGAGCTGTTTTGAGTGCTATTTGCGTGTGCAAAGCTCTCCACACGTATGCTGAGACGTCATAGGCGGCTGGTGAAGTGTTTTACATCACAGGTAAACCGTGTTGCCAATTAATATTCAGAGAAAGTTGCTAAAGCAAGGTCGATTTGTTGCTAAGTGACGTTATGGTGTCATTGCGTAATCACGACGCAAAATTGTCACAATAAATGACAGCAAAAATATATTTTAATTTAGATTTGTTTGTAAAATAATATCCGTGATATATTATTAAAATATAAATAATATTAATGAATTAACATATAAGCATCTCTTCCATCTTTATTTAACCCTCTAACTCTAGCACTCTCTATTTTAATTCTATTTTATCTATCTTTCATCTTTGTATCTATCTGACCCTTTAACGCTTTAAGCAGTGTATTAATTAGTTAATGTGCTACACTCTAAGAAAAGTCTGTACAAATAGGGCACAATGTACTATGTTAATATGAAATACATTAATTTTAAATTACACTGTGTTTTTTGGGTTATAATGGATAATGTTCTGGAAAATCACCAGTATATTTTACATTTTTCTTACAGTGTACTAACTGATCAGCAATCGCAGGTACAAGCTACTAACAAAGTGTATCATACATGAACAATTATTATTGAATTGAACAATTGTAAATACTCAATTCACATGATGTGTGTATACTGCTAGGTATCTTTTTGTGTAATTTGGATGGAAAATGTGTCTTTTTATTGTCACTTATCAAAGTTGCAAATAAATTCAAATAATTGCTGATTTTGTTGCTAATGAAAAGTTGATACATTTAGCAACAAAATTGACAACACTGTAGATAAATACTAAAGATTTGATCAAACCAGCTTGATTTAAAGTATTACAAAAACTCTGAGTCAAAGTAAAAACGGTGAAGGATAAAGTAACAGTAAAAAGAGGCTGAAAGTTAAAGATGATAAAGTAAAGGATTAAAAATTAAATGAGGAAAACTTAGATGCTGAAGGTGAAAGATTAAAAACTAAGGAAAAAAACTAACAAAAAAGATGTGAAAGTGAAAATTAAATAAAAAAGTGAAAGTAAAAAATGCATAAACTGAAAGATTAAAAAGTAAAGGACATTAAAAAGGTTTAAGTAAAAAACTAAAAATATTAAAATGAAAGAAAAAACACACATATATAATTAAAATAGTAAAATATACTGAAAGTAAAAGATAAAAAACAATGGACATGAAAATGATTTTTTAAAACAATTAAAGAAAAAGTAAAAGACAGAAAAGGTTAGAGACTAAAGAACAAAAGATGCTGAAAAATTAAGACAAATAAGTAAAAGACGCTAAAAGTGAAAGATGAATAAGTAAATATAGAATAAAAAAGACACTGAAAGTAAAAAATACAAATGTAAAGGAGATAAAAAAATACAAGCAATAAATTAAAAGATAGTAAAAAATAAAACATTAGAAACTAAAGGACATAAAGTAAAAATAAAACAAACACGTAAAGAAAATTTAAACCATAAAAGTAAAAAAGTAAAAGATGCTAAAAAGTGAAAGATTAAAAAATAAGACATTGAAAGTAAAAAATAAAACATTAGAAACTAAAGGACAAAGTAAATCTTAAAGTAAAAGATGCTAAAAGTGAAAGATAAAAAAATATAAGACACCGAAAGTAAAAATAAAACATTAGAAACTAAAGGACATAAAGTAAATCTTAAAGTAAAAGCAAGCACTGAAAGTCAGATGCCCCATCACATGTTCCTCAGATCTCCTCGTGACGCGCGTCATCGCTCAGGAATCAGACGTTCCCAGGTCTATCAGCGCCGAGGTTTAGACTGCATCGGGAGGATTCGCCAGCTGAATGTCACGTCGCCCGATGATCAGATTCCGGCGGTTTGACGGTCCTCCCCTCCGTCTCTCCCACACAGATAGAGCAGATCACAGCTGCGCTCCGTATCCACGGCCTGACCTTCACCCGGTGGGACCTCATTCTGAAGATGCTTTCGCACAATACCAGCTCATCCCAAACCAACACTGTGTGCAGTCTGGACGCTCTTATTTAGAAAACACAGCTTCCAAAGGCAATTTAATCAATGCGTCACTTACTAAAATAACATTTTCTGCTTCACATGGAAGTATATTTATGCCACACAATAAAAAATAAAAAAGGTAACTGCTACTTTTTATCTCTCAATTACATGTCATATCCTTTTTTGCAGAATTGCGAGATATAAACTCAGGATTGTGACGTATTAACTCGAGAATTGCGACAGAAACCCAAAAATTGCGAGACTCAGAATTGCGACAGAAACTCAAAAATTGTGACAGAAACTCAAAAATTAAACAGAAACTCAAAAATTGCGACAGAAACTCAAATAATTGCGACAGAAACTCAAAATTGTGACAGAAACTCAAATAATTGTGCGACAGAACTCAAAAATCACTCAGAGAATCAAAACACAGAAACTCAAATAATTGCGACAGAAACTCAAAAATTGCGACAGAGAATCAAAAATTGCGAGACTCAGAATTGCGACAGAAACTCAAAAATTGTGACAGAAACTCAAATAATTGCGACAGACACTCAAATAATTGCGACAGAAACTCAAAAATTGTGACAGAAACTCAAATAATTGCGACAGAAACTAAAAAATTGTGACAGAAACTCAAATAATTGCGACAGAAACTCAAAAATTGCGACAGAAACTCAAAAATTGCGACAGAAACTCAAAAATTGCGAGACTCAGAATTGCGACAGAAACCCAAAAATTGCGACAGAGAACTCAAAAATTGCGAGATATAAACTACATTTTGAAATATAAACATCCAATTGCAACAAAGTCAAGAATAACGATGTATAAACTCTAGAATTGACATATAAACTCAGGATTGCCAGATATAAATTCAAGAATAGCGACGTACACACTATAGAATTGTGAGATAAAACTCAGAATTGTGACATATCACTTGCATTTCCAAGAAAAGTGTCAGAATTGCGAGATATAAATTGCAAGACAATAGACAAAAGCTATAAACTTTTTAATTTCATTTTTTTAATCTTCCAAAGGATTATTTTCCACACTAGAAATGGAAGGTCAAGTCAAATGCGCATTGCGTGCATAGAGACACACAACTGAAGCATTTTTGATGTTTTTATTTATAAAAAGCAACTTCAAGGGGATTCAGAGAAAACTCCTCACTTTCTAAAACATGCACGGAGTCGTCAGGAGAAATGATTACAGTCTGTTTAAAGTCTCTCGGAGTTACTGCAGAATATCACTGAACATCTTCCTTTTCTTCGACTCTCCCGTTTGAGCCTCCTGCCAATCGGCCCGTCGCTTCATGAAGTTCGTCAGACCAAATTTGGCCCAAACGTGCCGTGCGAACTGATCGGATCGGAGCTGACCTTCACTGGGGACTGAGAGAGAAGAGACGCTTTGATCACAACATGAGCCGCTCTGATGGATCAGCTTGTGCAGAGACAACGGCAAAGTACTTTGGGAAGTTCACAGTTTAACATGCTTTACTCGATCTAAAAACAACTCCACATAACTCTGTCATGAGCTCATATTAACTGGGAAAATACCATATTTCCGGAATATAAGTTGGGAGAATATTTTAGAAATGAGTCACTGCATTAGTGTCTCAGCAATGGATGCTCTGCAGTGAATGGGTGCCGTCAGAATGAGAGCTGATAAAAACATCCAGTTAACATCTGGAGCAGACAAAAGCTGAAACAAGACGTTTTTAATGTCTAAAATATGAGTCCATAATCCATAATAACGAAAAAGTGTTTTGGTCTGAATCAGGAGATAAATCTGCACAGATCAAGCACCGTTTATAAGCCAAATAAAACAGATCTAAACAAATAAGTGGCTGGATTTTGATGTGAGAGACAACAAGAGATGCACTTTTTCACTGAAGGAAGCGTTATTATGGACTCATATTTTAGACATTAATAACACCTTGTTTGATCTTTTGTCTTCTCCAGATGTTAACTGATGGACTGGAGATTATTGTGATGTTTTAATCAGCTCTCATTCTGACGGCACCCATTCACTGCAGTAACAGTGATGCAATGCTACATTTCTCCAAATCTGATGAAGAAACAAACTCGGCTGAACTATTTCTTGTGAAGTGAAATGTAAAAGTCATCTCACCCAGTTTCTCCGCGATGCTTTGTCTCTGGCTGACGGTGGCGCTGTTCCACACGGCTTCTAACAGACGGCTGCCGCAGCTGGAGCACGCCAGCTTAACGTAAAGCTCCTGCGAGGAAGATTTCACGCCACATTCGTGAGCAGTGTTGGAGGTGACGCAATCAGAGTAACGCAATCAGAGTAACGCAATATTGTAATGCATTACTTTAAAAAGTAACTTTCCCTAAAACTGATTGTGAGATTTGTCTTCGAGGAATCAAACATGACCCTGGACCACAAAACCAGTCATAAGGGTCAGTTTAGTAAAACTGTGATTTACACATCATCTGGAATCTGAGGGAGCAAAAACATCTAAATATTGAGAAAATCGCTTTTAAAGATGTTTAAATTAAGTTCTCAGCAATGCATGTTACTAATAAAATAATAAGTTTTGATATATTTACGGTACAAAATATCTTCATGGAACATGATCTTAATATCTAATGATTTTTGACATTAAATAAAATTTATAATTTTGAGCCATACAATGTATTGTTGGTTATTGCTACAAATATAGCTGTGCTGCTTATGAGCAGTGTTTGGGAAAGTTACTTTTAAAAGTACAATATTGCGTTACTCTAAAAGTAACTAATTATTTAGTTACTTTTTATGGAAAGTAACGTTACGTTACCTGGCTACTTTTAAATATGAGCAGGGCTTGATTGTTTGTTTTAATACAAGAAGTTATATTTATGGCAAATATAAGCTTTTCACACCAAAAGTGTAATGAATAAACCTCAAACTGAAGGACGAGGTAAATCATGTCTGTACAGAAGAACACAGGAGAAGAAAACACTCTGAATCAGCAATAAAACACAATTGTTAGTTTATCTAAAGTAATTTTGATTATTAATATGATTGAACTGATCATCAAAGGTCAACAGCAAACACATCGGTTAATAAAATGAGATTAGATATATTTGTGTTGTTTAACATATTTAATTATTGCAGGTTTGTGTCATATTCTGAGTTTGTATTTCACTGTTTTAATTCATTTTGATGAATACTGAATCTGTTTTTTGCGAGTGGATGAATTAATACACATTCATATTTAGTCTAGATTAGATCTACAGTAAGATCATGTTCTACAGCGCACTCAGTCAATAAATGGAGAAAAGTAAAATATTTTCTGTAAATTAAAATAATGCGTTACTTTACTATTTTAAAAAGTAATATTATTTAAGTAACTCGTTACTTGTAATCGTTACCCCCGACTGGCTATGACTGCGTCTGTGCTCCAGGGACACGTGTGAGTTTGTGATGTTTTACCTCCAACTTTCTCAACATCTTTCCTCGGCCCTTATCGCTGGCGGTGGTCAGCAGCATCTGGAGCGCGTGGCTGCCGGAGCGGTCAGTGCCGAGGGTCAGCAGGTCAGCGGAGCTGAGTCCGTGAAGGCTGTTCATCAGGACGGATCGGTCTTTGAACCCGGCGAGAGCTTGAACCAGACGAGATCCGTGGTAACATACGGAGAGACGGTGCTGCACGGGCTGGAAGCACAGAGCACATGTTACCTGCATACTACACACACTTCACCTCGGAGTAAACAGCACTACACACTACACACTTCACCTCGGAGTAAACAGCACTACACACTTCACCTCGGAGTAAACAGCACTACACACTTCACACTTCACCTCGGAGTAAACAGCACTACACACTACACCTCGGAGTAAACAGCACTACACACTTCACCTCAGGTAAACAGCACACTACACACTACATCACCTCGGAGTAAACCAGCACTACACACTACACACTTCACCTCGGAGTAAACAGCACTACACACTTCACCTCGGAGTAAACAGCACTACACACACACACTTCACCTCGGAGTAAACAGCTCACACTACACACTTCACCTCGGAGTAAACAGCACTACACTACACACTTCACCTCGGAGTAAACAGCACTACACACTACACACTACACACTTCACCTCGGAGTAAACAGCACTACACACTACACACTTCACCTCGGAGTAAACAGCACTACACACTACACCTCGGAGTAAACAGCACTACACACTACACACTTCACCTCGGAGTAAACAGCACTACACACTTCACCTCGGAGTAAACAGCACTACACACTACACACTTCACCTCGGAGTAAACAGCACTACACCTCGGAGTAAACAGCACTACACACTACACACTTCACCTCGGAGTAAACAGCACTACACACTTCACCTCGGAGTAAACAGCACTACACACTACACCTCGGAGTAAACAGCACTACACACTACACTTCACCTCGGAGTAAACAGCACTACACACTACACACTTCACCTCGGAGTAAACAGCACTACACACTTCACCTCGGAGTAAACAGCACTACACACTACACACTTCACCTCGGAGTAAACAGCACTACACACTACACACTTCACCTCGGAGTAAACAGCACTACACACTACACACTTCACCTCGGAGTAAACAGCACTACACACTACACACTTCACCTCGGAGTAAACAGCACTACACTACACACTTCACCTCGGAGTAAACAGCACTACACTTCACCTCGGAGTAAACAGCACTACACACTACACACTTCACCTCGGAGTAAACAGCACTACACACTACACACTTCACCTCGGAGTAAACAGCACTACACACTTCACCTCGGAGTAAACAGCACTACACACTTCACCTCGGAGTAAACAGCACTACACACTTCACCTCGGAGTAAACAGCACTACACACTACACACTTCACCTCGGAGTAAACAGCACTACACACTTCACCTCGGAGTAAACAGCACTACACACTACACACTTCACCTCGGAGTAAACAGCACTACACACTACACACTTCACCTCGGAGTAAACAGCACTACACACTACACACTTCACCTCGGAGTAAACAGCTCTACACACTACACACTTCACCTCGGAGTAAACAGCACTACACACTACACACTTCACCTCGGAGTAAACAGCACTACACACTTCACCTCGGAGTAAACAGCACTACACACTACACACTTCACCTCGGAGTAAACAGCACTACACACTACACACTTCACCTCGGAGTAAACAGCACTACACTACACACTTCACCTCGGAGTAAACAGCACTACACTACACACTTCACCTCGGAGTAAACAGCACTACACACACACTTCACCTCGGAGTAAACAGCACTACACACACACTTCACCTCGGAGTAAACAGCACTACACACTCACACTTCACCTCGGAGTAAACAGCTCGGAGTAAACAGCACTACACACTACACACTTCACCTCAGAGTAAACAGCACTACACACTTCACCTCGGAGTAAACAGCACTACACACTTCACCTCGGAGTAAACAGCATGTGAAACTCTACACACTTCACCTCGGAGTAAACAGCATGTGAAACTCTACACACTTCACCTCGGAGTAAACAGCACTACACACTACACACTTCACCTCGGAGTAAACAGTACTACACACTACACACTTCACCTCGGAGTAAACAGCACTACACACTACACTTCACCTAGTAAACAGCACACACTACACACTTCACCTCGGAGTAAACAGCACTACACACACACACACTTCACTCGGAGTAAACAGCACTACACACTACACACTTCACCTCGGAGTAAACACTACACACCACACTTCACCTCGGAGTAAACAGCACTACACACTACACACTTCACCTCGGAGTAAACAGCACTACACACTTCACCTCGGAGTAAACAGCACTCACACTACACACTTCACCTCGGAGTAAACAGCACTACACACTACACACTTCACCTCGGAGTAAACAGCACTACACACTACACACTTCACCTCGGAGTAAACAGCACTACACTACACACTTCACCTCGGAGTAAACAGCACTACACACTACACACTTCACCTCGGAGTAAACCGCACACACTACACACTTCACCTCGGAGTAAACAGCACTACACACT